>CANYBF010691360.1:0-15506 GCA_948192965.1 Dalechampia spathulata
TTTTCCATGATCAAACAAAATAATTTTACCTAAAATTATTTTTTATTAAAATGAATTTTCACGATCCGGCTTGTGTTTATTCTTACAATTATTGCCTAATAATTGTTGGATTTTGACTCTTGGTTCGTGCTTTTAAATGGCATTGGACTAGTCAATTAAATTCAAAATTCATTTACTACTAATGAATTTTATTTTTTTATTTTGCATATTAATCCATCGTGCATTTTGGATCATGCAAAACTAAGGAGAATAATAGTCGGGAAGGAAAGGACGTTACTTAACGTCCCAAAATATGTATGCGAGGATATTTGTATAATAGGATAGGATTTATTATTGATCTATAATAATTAATCCTCCTATCTCGTGTGTGTCCCCCAATTTCCTCGATCCCTTTCATCGGCCTTTATTTTTATTCGCATATTTGCTCAAATATATTATATCATTCATGTCACATGCCATGTCACATGCCATGTCACATGACACATGCACACACTACTATGCATGCCATGCATTTATCGTATGCCATAACATATTGTATTTCATATGCATATATGTATAAATATGCAAATATGCCAATACTCCAAATACGCAATCCAATACGCGCAATCAATCAATATACCCTGCCACGCACTTATATGTCATGCCATGTCATATAATATGCCACATCATACACCATAACGTATGTCATATCGTATGCCATACACATACTATATTGAATAAACATTCACATACACACTACTATGCCATGTCATGCATGTGCCATGCCATTCATCATTTAACATGCCATGCATACGGAATGTCATTCACCTCATATGCTATGCATATAGTATGTCATTCATTTAACATGCCATGCATATGGTATGTCATTAACTTCACATGCTATGTATATAGTATGTCATCCATTTAAAATGCCATGCATATGGTATGCCATACATTATGTCATGTCATGCATATGCCATGACATACATCATTTTCACATGCCATGCATATGGTATACCATACATTATGACATGTCATGCATATGCCATGACATACATCATTTTCACATGCCATGCATATGGTATGTCATACATTATACCATGTCATGCATATGATACATCATTTGACATACCATGTTATATGACACAAGCACATTCTACTATACATGCCATGCATATGCCATGTCACACATCACTTCACATGTCATACATACGAAATGACCATTCATCTCATATGTCATGCATATGCCATGTCACACCCCATATACTATACATACACATTGCATACGCTATATGCCAAATGCTAAAACAAACCAAAAACGTTAACACATAACGCTATACGCTATTTGCCAATATCATGTGCTTACATACCATACTAGGTTACCATCTCATGCATATGATATGTCATTCATGTTCACATATCATGCATATGCCATGTTATTTTATCACTTCTATGCATGCCATGCATATGTTATGCCACTCAAATATCATATAGCTTTATATGTCATTTTACGTACAACCTTGCAAACGCCAAATCACATGACACGCTGTGTGCTTACATTTATGCTTGTATGCTTGCATGCTTAGGACAATTAATCCCAACTATAATGGCAAAATCAATTTTGGAAACTCATAGAATAGATCTCCACCACCCGAACCCAATCTCTGAAGGGTTTAACTAGCACTCATGCTATGGGTTAGTTGGACCAATCCGGAATCATCCGGTGGCGACTCTCTTGTGACTCTTTTGAGTCTGTATCTTTCCCTAAGGAAACCCTTTAGGAAGACTATACTTTCGCTCTAAGTGCGGTCCCCGGTCTATGACATTTGCAAGCCTCGCTCTGGGCCCCGGCAGAAACGGGCGCTCACAGTGGCGATTCCACTGGGGACATCATTGCGAAAGAGTGGTGGCATCTAAGAGTTTCCATATCAATTTTCCCATCATAGTTGGATTAATTGTATGCATCACAACACCAGTCCGTGTCTGCATACACCACCCTGGTCCCGTGTCAAACCGGTGATTATGAGTGGGGAGTACCTTGGACTCCATTTGACTCCTTGGGAAAGCACATTTGCTTTCACCACTTGCTGTACTGTACTAATAACCATCGATGATTCCTGACAAATAGATGCAAGGTATAGTCCTATATCGATGATTCCATTTGGTTGGATAGGTTGTGGACAACGTGGCGGGAGACCTTAGCCAATTGTCAAAATTGAACTAAAGCCCATGTAGTAAGCCTAGCAACATTCCAAACTAGGACCCTTATTGCGTACTATGTGGATCTTTGCCTTATCATGTGAGTGGATTTGTATAGACCCGGCCTATTTTCCTCCTATATATTACTCTGCTAAGAGTCAGAATCCTTTCATGATTCCGTATGGTTGCCCAACCTCTACGGGCGTACTCTTATCATAATAATATGATCATGCCCGTATTGCTCTACTAAGAGTCGGAATCCTTTCATGATTCCGTATGGTTGCCCAACCTCACGCTTATTCCACGGGCGTACTCTTATCATACAAATATGATCATGTCCGTATTGCTCTGCTAAGAGTTGGAATCCTTTCATGATTCCATATGGTTACACAACCTAATGCCAATTCCATCGGCATTCTCTTAATATTGCAATATGATTAGGTCAAAATGATGTTGGGTTTTCGCCGTAATCTCTCATATGATCAGGCAATGATCAAACTCTCTTGCTTGCCTTATTGAGAGAATCGCACCTCAAGTTCCCAATGTAACTCCGGGTTAGTATCCCACCTAGGGCAGAAGAACTTGAATTTACCAATTCTCGTGGAGGTATAAGGTTGGAAAGGAGCACAACTGCATGCTACGTATTCGATAACCCTTTTGTATTTTTTGCTAACCACACATACATGCATACTCATGCAATATCCTAACGAATTTTGCTTTTGCAGCCATAACGTTGGATGTTCCTAGTATAGGACATGCATACATCCTATATGGTACACCACATGCATACACACATATGCATACTAACTTGCTTTGTTACAGCCATGACATCGCATATTTTCTAGTACAGGTCACACATACATTCTACATGTCACATCACATGCATTATACGCAACCGTATGTGCATACTCATGCATCCATGCTAACGCTCTCTATTATGTACATAATCATGTCAAACTCACAGAACGCCAGGAATGTCGCATCCTCATTTGGCTCTGCTATCTCAACACTAGATGAGGCTACACTTGCTGTGGTTTAGAAGCTCATCGACCAGTCTGTGGCTAAGCTTCTGAATGATGACTTCAAGACCCTCCTACAACAGCAGATCCGGGAGGCTCTCAGTCCTGCTGAATTTATCACCCTGCCAGCTCCAATCAAGGAAAAGGGAAGAGTGTCAACCTATATGACATTGAGACTAATGATGATGTCTCACTCCATATGCATGATGTTCAGAAAACTGAGACCACTATCTTGGAACAGAAGATTGAATAGCTGCAGACCATCATGAAGACCAAAGGCATGGGAACTGACCTGGATTTTGATGAGTTTTTTGTCCGTGCTATCAATGGGCTGCCTGCCAAGTTCAAGCTCCCTGATGTTCCTAAATACAATGGAGTTGGGGACCCAAAGAACCATCTGAAGACCTACACCATGCTGATGAGTACCACTGACTTGTCAGATGATCAGATAGTTTGGCTCTTCTTCATTTCATTGGAGGGACTAGTGCTAGCCTGGTATCACAGCCTGAACAAGGCAACCACAGCCAAGTGGAAGCCTCTTTGTACTGCATTCTGCAAATAGTATGGGTTAAGGCCCAATTTGATGTAACCCTGATGGATTTGGAAATGGTTAAACAAAAAGCCAATGAGTCTTTCATGGATTATTTCAGTCGATGGATGGATAAAGCTGCATTAGTCCGACAGAAGCCATTTGAATCGGATATGATCAACAAGCTTATCATGGGGTCGCTGCCACTTTATCAGGATAGGCTGAAGTATCAGACGTTCCACACCTTTTAGGATATTTACTCAGTGGGACAACGCATCGAGCAAAGTGAGGGTAAGAAAAAGGAGCTTTCCTTCCTAAAACCCAAAACCGCAACCTACACACAAACACAACTAAAGCCTCATTACGCCAATGCCCTGCAAATACCAAAACCACAGTACATCAATACTGTGCAAACACCAAACCCCATACTCCGAAACACTACACCATCGGGAAGAAATATGAAGCTCTTAAGAAGCCGACCGAGGTTAGGCCCACTAGGGATCAAGCTGGTCCAAGCAATATTCTAGCTCCGCTACCAGCTGATCAGGTTGCTCAACTTGATAATGTTGTGGTCAAACAGCTGAAGAAGACCCAAGCTAACATCAGCATCTGGGACTTGATGCTATCCTCCCAACAGCATCGATGGGTCGTCGTCAAAGCACTCTTTGCTATGAGAATATCTCCCTCTGCTTCCACCTTCAGCATGAAGAGTCAGTTGGTAAACAGGGAGCTATCATCCATCATGATCACATTTTCTGACGCGGATCTACCAGTTGAGGGAATCCGCCATAACAGGGCACTATTCATCAGGGTGAACATCATGAACTTCACCACCCCTTATGTCATGGTGGATGACGGTTCTAGCACCAATGTCTGCCCAATCAAAGTGCTTCCCAAGCTCGGGATTCAGCTTTCAGACCTCAAACCCTGTAAGACCATTATCAGGGCTTATGACAAGTCCAAACATAAGGTTACTAGCACCTTCACTGCCACTGTCACTGTTGGACCAAATGAGTCAGTGGTGGAGTTCACAGTCCTAGACATTCCGGTGTCATTTGTGTTGCTCTTGGGCTGACCATGGTTCCATCCGCTAGGAAGTGTGCCATCCACCCTGCACCAGAAAATCAAGTTCCCACACAACGAGGGTGTGGTTACTATCACTGCTGATGATGAGATAGCCTTGGCCTGCATCAGAGAAGACGTTCCTCTCATGACCGGCTTTCAGATCGCTGCTATCAAAGAACCTGAATCCTACTCTTACCAACCGAGTCCCACTGTGGAGAGGATGATGCGCATGATACATTACATGCCTAGCATGGGTTTGGGCCTGTATCACCAAGGTCCGGTGGAATTTGATATCTCTACAACCATGTGGGAGGAGAGATACTGCATTGGGTTTGATCCTTACACCTTAGATAAACCAGAGGAGTGCAAGATGGTTCTCTTCATCCAAGGAGAGACTCAGCATGATCATGCTCCCGAGTTGCCTAACTCGGAGGACTTTTATGAGCAACAGTTTGCCATCTTTAGCGATGTCTGTGATATGTCAACATTGACAATAGTTGGGAAGCCTACCGCTACTTTTGCCATCAGCCCTGATGAAACTTTCCAGATCTTTGGTGATGTCGCTGATCTCACCATTGGCCGTCTGGAGCCAAAACGCACTACAGCCGCTGCACTGGAATCCAAGCTGCAGAACTTGGACATTGAAGACCTACTGCTGCTAAAGGTCTATTAGGATATCGCCATGCTGGTGGAGAGCACCTTTGAAGAGCTTGTATATGAGGACGCTGATGTCCCTATTTCTGTACTTTTTAATGATGATGTAATCCCATCTAAGTATAAAGCAATAAAGAGCAACTTTGCTTATGTTTATGATGTGTATTTTAATGGCATTATGCATGAGCATGAGCATTACATGAGCATTTTTAACATTAACGCATCTTGCATAAAAAATGTTAACATTAACACAGATGAGAAGCCATGTCTTCTCCAGATTGCATCAGACTTTACCTCTGAAGAGAGAACAGAAATAATCAGTGCATTGAAAAAGCACATAAAAGCCTTTGCTCTAGGCTATGAAGACATGTCGGGTATCAACAGATCCATCACAAAATACAGGATTCCTACCAAGCTAGGGTTTAAGCCAGTCAAACAGAAGCTACGGTGCCTCTGACCATAGTGGGCACAAAAGGTCAAGGAAGATGTCTAGAAGCAGTTGGATGCTAAATTCCTTGAGGTGGTTGACTATCCAGAATGGTTGGCCAATGTGGTTGTGGTTACCAAGAAAGACGGCAGGGTCAGAGTCTGCGTAGACTACAGGGATCTGAATAAAGCATGTCCAAAGGATGACTTTCCTTTGCCTCACATCGACGTATTGGTCGATAGCGCAGCCGCTAGTGCTATGTATTCCTTCGCTGACGGATTCTTGGGGTACAACCAGATCCTAATGGCAGTTACAGATAAGGTGAAGACAGCTTTCATCATAAAATGGGGGACCTACTGTTACAAGGTCATGCCCTTTAGCTTGAAGAACACAGGTGCTACCTACCAGCGAGCTGCAACAACGCTATTGCATGATTTGATCCACAAGGAAGTCGAAGTCTATGTGGATGATATGATGGTGAAGTCTCCTACCAGAGGAGAACATATGGCTGCTCTTGATAGATTTCTCACACGTGTTGAGAAATATGGACTCAGGCTGAATCCAAAGAAGTGCACATTCAGAGTGACATTCGGCAAGCTGTTAGGTCACATTGTTAGTCAGAGGGGTATCGAAGTGGATCCTGACAAAGCAAAGTCAATCATTGATATGCCTATTCCTAGAACTGAGATGGAAGTTAGGGGATTCCTAGGATAGCTCTAGTACATCAGTAGATTCATTACCAAGCTCACTACCATGTGTGAGCCCATCTTCAAACTTTTGAGGAAAAACCAGCCTATGGTTTGGGATGAGAACTGCCAGTTCGCATTTGAGAGGGTAAAGCATTACCTCTCTAATCCACCGATCTTGCAAGCACCTCGGCCAGGAAAACCACTGCTACTATATCTAGCCTTAGAAGAGGAGTCAATGGGTGCTATGATGGCTGAGGAGAATGACGCCGGAGTCGAGCATGCTGTCTACTACTTGAGTAAGAAGCTCTTGCCAACAAAATGCAAATACAGCACTATTGAGAAGCTATGCATGTCTATGGTTTGGGTTACCAAGAAACTTAGACATTACTTCCAGTCATACCAAATACAGGTGATCTCCAAGGTTGATCCTATTAAGTACTTGTATGCAGCTCCTTCGCCAGTAGGAAAACTCTCCAGGTGGCTGATCCTGTTCTCAGAGTTTAATATGCAGTACGTCACTACCAAGGTGATCAAAGGCAGAGTAATTGTCGAGTTCTTAGCATCCAGGCCGATGGATGACTTTGAGACTTTTGAACTGGACTTCCCGGATGAGCACTTGGGGGCAATTGATGTCCAGAAATGGCAATTGCACTTTGACGGCGCAGTCAACAGAAGAGGTGCAGGTTTAGGAGTTGTGCTAATCACTCCTGAAGGCAAACTAATAATGCTTTCAAAGCAGCTGAGCTTCTCAGTCACCAACAATATGGCTAAGTATGAAGCATGTCTCTTTGGGCTAGAAGCATTGCTAATGGTCGATGCCCCATATGTACAGGTATTCAGTGATTTGATGCTAGTCATTCACCAATCCACAACCAAGTGGGAAGTCAAAGAGGAAAGGCTCAAGCCTTATGCTAAATACATGAAGCTCATGGTCCACAATTTCAGCTCCTGCCAATTTATTCACATGTCACGTGAAGAAAATTAGATGGCCGACGCCTTGGACACACTAGCTTTAGTTTGTGAGCAACCGCAGAGTCAAATTCAACCTGTATTCATCGAGCAGTCAAGGATTCCTTGCTATTTTGGAGAACGGGTTATGGTGCTAGACCAGCAAGGTGAGAATCCATGGTATGTTAATATCATGAATTTTCTGAAGACTGGTGGCTATCTAGAGGAAGCTAATAGAACGGATAAGCTAGCTCTACGTAGGCTAGTAGCCAACTTCACCTGGCATCAGGGTGTTCTCTACAGAAGAATAGCAGATGGTCTACAACTTCAGTGCATATCGGGGAAGGATATTGAGTCAGTCCTGGAAATGGTACACGCTGGTGTATGCGAGCCCCACATGAATGGGTTTGCACTTTACAGGAAGATCCTGTGCCAAGGATATTTCTGGCTCACTATGGAAATAAACTACATACAGTTTGTACAGAGATGCCATGAATGCTAGATTCATGGAGACCTGAGTCATCTATCGCCAGTCAAATTGTAGAATTTGACAACGCCTTGGCCATTCTCAGCTTGGGGAATTGACATCATGGGTGAGATTCATCCTAACATATCTAATGGACATCGGTACATACTGGTAGCCATTGATTACTTCTCTAAGTGGGTAGAAGCTGAATCCTACGATAAACTGGGGGCAAAACAGGTTGCCAAGTTTATAGAGAAGAATCTCATATGCTGATATGGGGTACCACATCACTTAGTGTCAAATAACGGAGTACAATTCCAGGCCCAAGTTGCAAACTTGCTAGAAAAATATGGGATTGAGCACCATCGGTCCTCTCCCTATCGCCCTTAAGCTAATAGGGCAGTCGAAGCAGCTAACAAGATAATCAAGCGCATCTTATCCAAGACGGTATGGACTTATAGGGATTGGCATGAGCAGTTGCCATTTGCATTGTGGGGTTACAGAACCACTATAAGGAGTCCTACGGGTGCTACCCCCTACTCTCTGGTTTACGGAACAGAAGCTGTATTACCAATTGAAGTGGAGCTGAAATCACTTCAGATCATTCTAGAATCTCAGTTGCCAGAAGCTGAGTGGAAAAGGGCCAGGTATGAGCAGTTGGTCACTATTGATGAGAAATGGCTAAAGTCTCTCTATCACCTACAACTTTACAAGAGGCGCATGGCAAATGCATTCAACAGAAAGGTTAAACCTGTAGCCATATAGGAAGGCGATCTAGTCCTCAAGCAAGTCAGATTAGCTATTTGTGATCCTCATGGAAAGTTCAGGCCCAACTGGGAAGGTCCATTCCTAGTTAAGAAAATCCTCTCCAAAGGCACCTGAAGAAATATTTTGTCTAGAGCAAAGTGTAAAAGAAAAATAGTAAAAATAAAGATAAAAGCCTGGTGAGCTGAAAACCTGCATAGGTAGTTCACGCAAAAGTTAAGGCAAAAGAGAATTTGCTCAATGAGTTGAAAATCCGCTCGAACAACTCATGCAAAAGTTAGATCTCTTTAAAAACAAAAGGAGAGCGTTAAAATAGTTGCTCAGAAAATCTCACACGAGGCTGGTGAATAACAGAGGTTGAGTCTGATGCACATCTGGAACTTCTGTGTTGGTTTTAACATTTTCATGTAAATGTATTAATCTCATTAATGCAAATGGAACACAATGTTCATAAACTTAGCCTTAAGTAATACTAGTCATAAACACAAAGCATTATCATCCTTTATTACATGTTGTTGCTTAACAATGTCTTATAATACAGGATTCCAGCTTGGCGCAGTACCCACAGCTTGTACTCATTGTCAGTGGTAGATCCAGCTCCGGGAATCTCCACCAGCGCTATCTAGTGGCAAGGCTAGGTCTTCTCCACATGCTCCATAAAGTGAGGCACCAGCCTTCCTCCTTCAAACTCTGTCAGCTAAGGTATGGTCTGTTGCTGGCCATAGTGATGACAAATCCTAGCAGGACTGTAGTATGTACAACGCCTGAATCCTAGCAGTGGGATACAATCTATGTAGGTCATTACAATCACATGCTGTATGCGCCACCAGGGATAGCTCCACCTGATCTCACTCTCAGCTCTGGTCCCGATCCACTCAGTCCAGCCCTAGAAGTTCATCATCTTTGCCTCGCAGAAAGCATAGCCTCGATGCATATGGCTATGAGGTGTGTACCTCTCAAAATCACCCATCGGCGGTGCCAGGATTCTGAGCTTCTCTTGAAGCCAAATCTATAATAAAATAAGATTAAAATAAATAAATAAATAAATAAAAGCTTGCTGAGTTGAAAACCTTACAAAAGGCTGCTCAGGCAAAAGTTAAAGGAACTCACTGACCTAAAAACTCAAGGGGCAGTTCAGGCAAAAGCTAGGGTATAAAGTAAAAGCAGAAGCCCGATGAGCCAAAAACCTCATAAAAGGTGACTCATGCAAAAGCTAGGGCAAAAATATAAATTTTCTAAGTTGAAAACCTACAAAGGCAGCTTAGAATTCTCACCTGTAGAAGAAGCAGACTTCCATTAAAGTGCTCAGACTGTCCTCGCTTCACTTAGTCCAGACCGATGATCGTCTTCGCTATGATCATAGGAAAAGGGTTCTGATCCTGCATCATCTGGTCTATCATAGGCCTGATCAGCAAATCTTCGTGACCGGATTGGTCGACGAATAGGAACTGTGCCAACAGTCTAAATCCAACCACCCTCAGCCATGAAGGGTTTTCTATAGATTTCTGACAGCATAGCCGAAAAAGGGCAAAAAGATCTACAGAGCTGTCTGTAGTCAAACAAAATCCTGCCTCCAGTGGACTAACATCAAAAGCCCTTATCAGAAGTCCAAAAAAGCATGGTTAATTAAAACTTGCTGGAAGGTTCTTAAGTATTGGAGTCCGATCTTGCCTAGTCGATTCCACTCATTATTTCCCCAACGGCAGGAAAGAGCGCGGAAGGCAGACAATGATTGCTGAGTTATTGTATATCTAATTTCTACAAATAAAGGTAGATGAATTATGTTTTACCAATAAACATAAAGCATGGTGTATTTATAAGCAACAAACGACATTGGATTCCATTATTAAATTCAAAAGACACATTACAAGCCTTTGTCTATTTTTACGGCTGGTACGCAATAGCCCTGAGGTACGCAATGCCAGTCTGTAACGCATTATCTTATTCTAGTACAGAAATTACAAATTTCTTATGTCATGCATATGGAAGCCTGATGTCGCATCGTCTCTATGCATCATCCTCGCCGGAGTGATCATCCTCAGGATTGGGACTGTCCATAACCTCAATATTGTAACACTTTAGACGCACCGTCAGTCGCGCAATCTCTCGGTCCATCTCCTTTATGATCTGAGTAAAACAATCATGCTCCTCTTGCTCCACTTGCTTGCTGGACTGCAAGCATAAACATATAGGCACATAAGTCATGCATTCATGCATTTCCATGCAAAACTATTTCATAACAGGTACTCACCTGGACATCCAGCATCTCAGACATATGGTAGTGGCGTAACCCTATCAGCAGTCTTGAAGCATCTGCTATGGCATCTCGAGGCACCTGTAAGATCAAAATACATGTTAGACCATTGAAGTTCAAAGCATATCAAAACAAGCATACTCATATGGGTCGTATGTGGAGGATCGAACTCAATCTCACTCCTTGCTAGCACCGGAAAGGAGGTCTCATAAGGATGACCCGTCTTATCAAAAGTGAAGACCAGTGGGTTCTGTGGCCATATCAGCTGACCTTCTATAAAGTCTGACAGATGCCCATACCTGGGGGCACTTCTGGGGTACCCGACATTGACACCGGTAGGACCGCATCAGCTCCAAAATTACGAGATCATTTCGAGGCACCACTACCTCGAGAATTACCAACAATTGGCGAACCCCGACATCCACCTCTACCTCAGGAAATATCAGGTCTGACTCCAGACCCGCCAGCTCTGTCATGCTGACCTGGGCATGTAGAGAGTTCCACACACCCCAGTAATCTTAGCTGAATGAAGATCGGATAGTCTACTGGTGACTCTGATAAACACTCCCACCCGGGTATACCAGTCAACCCAGTAATCACTTCTGGGTCTGTATCAGTACACGAAGCCCAAAACATCATGCGTAGTGGTGCAGCAGGCTCTACACGACTCTCTGGCCCCATCTGCCAATCTATCACACGCTCTCCTAGATAGAAAAGTCTACCTTTGGGACTCTCCAATAACATTGAACTAGACAAGTATCCCGCTCTCAGATGCATATTGTCCCAGGGATAGGGACGTACCTATTCCAAAAAAAACAACGAGAAAATAAGAGCCTGCCCAGGTATTTCTCAAACCAGTTCAATACAGTTTAATGCTGATTAAATTATTTCTTCTTACCTGGTCTCAGGTTAAGTTATTAAGGTGCTCCCTCAGCTCGTCCATCGTGTAATCAAGTCTTCAACGTGGT
The DNA here is from genome assembly GCA_948192965.1 of Dalechampia spathulata. Lineage (NCBI taxonomy): Eukaryota > Viridiplantae > Streptophyta > Magnoliopsida > Malpighiales > Euphorbiaceae > Dalechampia > Dalechampia spathulata. Next base: position 11,963 of record CANYBF010691360.1, read on the forward strand.
GCACTCCATGCTTGTAGATGAGGAAAACCAAGCAGTAATCCCTGTGGAACCTCAGGCTTTAGCAGTAGCCTGAATTCATACGCCATGATCTGCAAGGTCAACATACATAGTCAGTAAGACTCGGACAGACGTTACAATAATAGAATCAATAGAATTCTGCTTACCTTTATGACCTGCCAGCAGCCAATAAAATGGTCTTTGCAATGCCGACTACAAAAATCCAATCCTTGCATCAAGTGAGCCAGACCGGCACTGCCCCAATCATATCACCCAGTGCATACAGCAGAAAGCTATTCCTGGCATCATTGAATAAAGTACACCCCAGTGCATACAGCAGAACGCTACGAGTGTACTATTCTACAGAGATGGTCCTACCCAATCTCTCTGCCAGCACTGCCTCTCGAAGACAGTCATATGAAATACTGTGTCCACCTCTCACATTAGGGGACACACCTAGCAGAACAAAGATTGTGTCATATTCCCAATGCAACGATGTCATCCTGGCATCAAATGGAAGAGGCAGCCCAGCACACTCTAGCCCAATAATTCTGGTAAAAATACTTGGGGTGATAGCAAACTCACCCATAGGTAAATGAAAGGTATGAGTGGAATCCATCCATCGCTTGATCATGGTAGTAATAACAAATATATTACTCCTCTGTTCTGCACCAATAAAGCAAGAAATGTATGGACCAAAATAACTCTGGTCCACTCTGGCACGTATCTTCTGAGGCAATAGGGGGTACCACTCACTGAATCCCCAGATACTGCCAGTTCTGACTACCGTTCGCTCCCTCTGCAAATCATAAAATTCATGTCAATTTTCAGACTGAAATTACAAAATGAATACAGTAATCACAGAGGCTCAGAGCTCCTCCTCTCCACCCTAAATGCACCTATTCATACCTAAAATGCATAATCCCTCAAAAAATGGCCAAAAAATGCATGTTTCGGCCCATTTTTCATTGACATGTGCACCACACATAGGTCATGTGCGCCATACATGGCAAAACCTACTCCAAAAATGCTATTTTTCATAAAACTGACGCAATAGCCACTTGCATACCTAAGCCTAGTACTAGCCTAGCACTAAATCCAAGGTCAACGATAGCCTAAACGCATCAAAACAAGCCTAAAACTCAATTTTTGAAAAAATCAAAAAACCAAAAAATTGAGCCGAGTCACTGAAAACTCACCTTCTCGGGAGGAGCTCGGGACCAATGGGAATCTATGGCGAAGGTTTCTGCGATTGTGTCACCAAAACAAGCCCTAAAGTAGCTGTGACGAATGGTGTGCTCAGTTAAAGCGTAACTCGGGACAGATTCAGGGTCCCGGGGGGTTGATTGCATCCTAATTCCGACCATTTTTGCAAAAACACTAAATTTTCGATGAGGGAATTGAGAGAAAATCAGTTTTTGGGGGTAGAACAAACTGATTTTTGGATTGGAACTTAGAAATTTAAAAATTTCCAAGTGATGTGCGCAGCACATTGTGGGATGTGTAGCGCACATAGCAACTTTTGCTAATGTGCACCACCTTCTGGGGGACTCTGCTAATGTGTGCCACCCTCTCACCAAAATACACATGAAGAATTAGGCCTCTGGCAAAAATTTTAGAATTTTTTGAGGTCGTTTGCTCCACTGAGCTCAATTTTCATGATCCGTAGTGTGTGAAAAATCCAGAAAATCAGTCAGAATGCAGCAGACTGATATTTAAAAATTCAGGTATTTTTCCTATACCATTTCAATACCAATTTCACTGATAAATTATTTTTCTATGTCTGGCAAAGACAAGAAATTGATCCAGCAGACGATCAAAAATAGTCAAACCTTTGACTTCTGGTCAAGCTGTTGACCAGACAATGTTGCATTCCGACAGAGGGTCCCAAATGCAGACTTTGGAGACAAACAACAGTTATTTGATAGCACGAGAATAACATCTGACGGTTGATCACCCTGACCCAACAGAAGGTCACCTCTGGTTCCATCGTAGAACTGCTTGATCCATCAAAGATCACAGAGTCAAGCCCTTGACATCAAACCCCTAACGCATAGGCATCTGAACGCAGATTTTAGATGAATTACTCACAAGGAAGCCATCGGTCTCGCAGTGATCACCGGTCAGCCCTGATCGGAATAGCCTGAACATCAGGCCCCCAGTAGTGGAATTGGGGTATTTACTGGTCAAAACCATCGACAAGAAGTGTTAGAGACCTAACAGAGGATCCTGAAAGCCATTTCGGAGATATCTGACATTTATATGATAGCACGAGAATAGACCCAGCAGATGGTCATCCAGGTCTTGTAGTTGACCACACGATCTAGCAGTGATCGCGGAGCCAAGCCTTTGGTTCCCAAATCCTAACGCATAAGCATCTGAATGCCAACTTCAGATGATTTACTCATGGCGTTGCCATCGGTCCCATTGAGGACCATTGATCAGCCTTGATCATCTAGCCCGAGCATCGGGCTCCAATTGGCAGAATTGGGATTATCGAGTCAACATTGATCTTCCAGCCCGAGCACCGGGCTCCCAGTGGCAGAATTGGGATTTAAGCCTCAACGCGAGCACCCCTGTGAGTCAGGTATGCTTCCTACTCCCTATGAAAAGTCATGTTATGATCAGATCACATTTTGACGACTTACGTGCGTATCGCCTGAAAATGGTCCTAATTAGGGGGCAAACTGTTGACCCTAACTTTTCACACTCGTGCAATTTCGGGCTTATGTTCATTCGGCTTGGTTTTAGTCCCTGTATCGACCCCGATTAGGCACATAGGCCTCTGTGGCTTCCCCTGCGTATTATGGTGCACAGAACACCTCAGAGCTGGTGGGGCCCACCATGGCGCCTGGCAGGACCCGTCACTTATTCTAAGTGTTCTGTACATACAGAACACACTTCATTATTGCCAACGGAAGGCAAACCACTCGGAATGTAAAATATTACATTTTTGGCCCTAGGCACTATTCACCATGAATAGTGCATAGGTGGGGCCCACCAGGCAATAGCGGGGCCCGCTGCCCCTGATAACCTATTCTGGGTATTTTGTACTTACAGAATACATTTTCCAGTCGCCTTACGCAAGGCACAGCACTTGGCATCGCAAATGCCATCTTCTGGGCCCACCTAGGATATTAGTAGGGCCCACTGCCCCTATTAGCCTATTCTGTGTATTTTGTACTTACAAAATACATTTCACACCTGCCTACGCATGGTAGGATACACAGAATGCAAAGTATCACATTTTGAACCTAGGTTACTATTCACTATGAATAATACACAGGCAGGGCTCGCTTTTACTATTGTCCTATTTTATGTATTTTGTACTTACAGAATACACCTCGCTGTTGCCTTACGTAAGGCACACCCCGTGACATCCCGAATGCCACATTTAGGGACACACCGTACTGTGGGGCCCACCAAGCATTAGTGGGGCCTGCTTCCCACTATAGTTCACTTTGATGCATTCTGTACGCACAGAACACATCTCACCTACTGCCTTACTCAAGGCAAAGCGCTTGGCATGCTATTTGCCACCTTCTAG
>CANYBF010691445.1:0-21022 GCA_948192965.1 Dalechampia spathulata
AAAATCAGGTTTTTCTGTGAAACCGAAGCGAATGTGTGCCACACATTGATTGTGTGTGGCACACATTGATTGTGTGTGGCACACATGGTAGAGAAAACAGAAGGAAAACTGAAAATTTTTCAGCATAAACCCTAGATCCAACCCCGATCTAGGTAGATCGGACCTGAAAATGGGTTTTGCTTCATGGATTTGAATCCAAATCAAGAAAAATAATTTTAAAGTTACAATTATTTAAAATCCGGCTAGATTTAGGGCAGATCCAAGGCATACAAGGCATGGAAAGGCCTTGAATGGCCTTGGATTGGCCAGATCGGACTAAAAATGGGAGAAAAATGACCTTTTCTTGAAAATTTTAGGGTGATGTGCGTAGCACATGACCCCATGTGCACCACACATAGCCTGTGTATGGCGCACATGAGGTGATGTGTGCAGCACATCTCTCATAGAATGGTGATAAAATGAAAAAAATTAAAGAAAATGGGAATTTTACCTATTCCAGCGGCTTTTCTTTCTTGATCTTGCATGATTCCGTGTTTAGGGAGCCTAAACTAACCAGATTTGTCACTAAATCCAAGTGATTTAATTAATTAGGGGCCTAATTAATTTGTGGGAGTATTTTGGCAGAGTTTTAGCTTACCTTTTGGCAATTTTCGGGATCCATTTTACAGACCCCAAGCTTTATATTTATAGAGCAATTTTTGGGCGTGGCAATTTTTTAATTTTTGCCCGAATTTGAAGAGATGTGCGCCACAAATTGTTAATGTGTTGCGCACATCATGTGATGCGCGTAGCGCATCACTTTTGTCCCAACACGTGGGGCCCACTATGGTTGCTTTCGGGATGCACCCCAAAGCGTATAAGTGTTATTTAATGTAAGGAACAACTTTGTAGAAGAAAGTTTTTCCAAATTCGGTCCCGAGAAGGCTCCTGACCAAACGTCATTTTATGTGATTACTATGCAATGTGCATAGCACATAGTACGATGTACTACGCACATCGTGATGCGTTTCGCTCAATACAGGCAAAACCAAATGCATACCATATGTCAACCGAAGTGTAATCAACATTCTGAGAAACTTTACAGTTATAAGTTTTCTCAAATTCGGCCCCGAACACCGAGTTTTGGCTAATGGGCTCAATTTAGGGTTTGCGACCCACTTTTGGTCCAAAATGGCATTTGGCGTGCCAGAAGGTTGCTTCTTGCGTGGGTGTTAGTGAAAATGTGTTCTATGCGTCAAGAACACTCAGATTGATGAATTTGGGTGGTGGACCCATCTGGGTACTATTCATGATGAATAGTACCCTTATGGGCCTCAAAGCGTAAAAGGGCCTGGAAAGTGGCGAATAGCATGCCAAGTGTTTTGCCTTAAGTAAGGCAGCAGGTTGGATGTATTTTATGCGTACGAAATACATCAAAAAGGACTATAGTGGGAAGCCGGCCCTACTAGTGTTTGGTGGGCTCCACAGTGCGATGAGCCTAGAAATGTGGCATTCGGGATGCCGCGGGGTATGCCTTGCATAAGGCAGCAGTGGAATGTATTCTGTAAGTACAGAATACACGAAATAGGCTAACTAGGGAAAGCGGGTCCCACTTGTGTACTATTCATAGTGAATAGTGACCTAGATTCAAAATGCAATATTTTGCATTCTATGTATCCTACCACGCGTAGGCAGGTGTGAAATGTATTCTGTAAGTACAGAATACACAGAATAGGCTAATAGTGGCATCGGGCCCCACTAATGCCCTTGGTGGGCCCCACAGCTTAGTGGGCTAGGGAGATGGCATTTGCGATGCCAAGCACTGTGCCTTGTGTAAGGCGATTGGAAAATGTATTCTGGAAGTGTAGAATACACATAATGGGTTATTAGGGGTTGCGGACCTCGTTTGTGTACTATTCATGGTCAATAGTGCCCAGGGCCAAAAGTGTAATACTTTGCATTACAACTGTTTTGCCCTATGTACACAGCAAGGGAGGGTGTTCTGTATGCATAAAATACTCAGAACAGATGGCGGGTCCCGCCAGGTGCCATGGTGGGCCCCACCAGTTCTGAAACTTTCTATACATCAGAGCATACAAAGGAAGACACAGGAGCCTATTTGTATAGTCGGGATCGATACCGAGGACTAAATCCTAGCCAAATCAATAAAGATCCAAAATTATACGATGGTGAAAAGTCAGGGTCAACAAGCATATCATTGTGAGGGAGTGAAATAAGGGTGGCAGAAATGAGGTACGAAAAGTACCAGGGTACGAGATGTACCGATATCAATTAATATGGTGAAGGGAGTGAGATGCTTCTATAGGTACGAGAAGTGCCGGTATTAATTGATATGATAAAGGCATGAGATGTGCTTGGAAAAGAGTACAGGAGGCACCAAACTGAGGGCGAGTGCATTGTATGATTGACTATCAAGCATTCATGATTGTGTGATTAGGCAGAGATTAGCTGTGTGCCATGTGCTTGCTTGTATGCCGTGTGGATTGTCCTGTGTATGTGTATGACATGTTTTATATTCCTAGCACCACTGAGATTATTCTCAGCGTTTATCATTTGATGAACATAGGTTTGAGTTCAGAGGGTGAGCACTAGGATTAAAGGTACAACAGCTGGTTCGTGTCTTGGACTTCTGGAAGGACTCATGCGACTCTGTATATTTATGCATATTCCTTGTATTTATAGTATTTGGCAGTACACTGAATGTATTGTATAAGAATCCCTGTATATCCAGGGTTTTGTATTTATATATATCCCTTTCTGTTATTGGATTTTTATATGAGCATTAGAGTTTAAAATCCCTTGTAGTATAATTATTGTTTTCCTAAGACGGGAAAGTGATGGTTATGCTACGGGATCATGTCATCACCCCTCGGGTCTCGGGTTGGGGTGTGACATGTTTAAGTGGTATCAAAGCTATGGTTAGCTCGTTGGGCTATGGTTGCTCAGGGAGCAATGGTTAGCTCGTGTGTATTGCTCGTGTAGATTTATATCTACTGCTAAATAGGGATAATGCACAAATGGGAGTCTTGATAGTCTGAGTTACTGATAGGTGCTAATGTTTGTTGTATGCAGTTATAGATTACAGAATAAGCATCAAGTACAGAGGTTGATCATGTCGGATAGGGCTGGTACTAGCAAAGAAGGGGGTAATGTTCAAGCCCGAGATGATATATCAGAGGTTGGTAGTCAGAATGAGGGTACTGTAACTCAGAAGGAACAGGTTTCCAGAGCACCACAGAGAGAGCAACCTGCAGCTAAGGGAGCAGATCCGTTGGTAACTCAGTTTGCCCAGTTCTTTTGTTTCATTCAGATGCAGGGTCAGGCTTTACCGATAGTTCCGGCACCACCTCCAGTGATAGTTCCTCAAAGGGAAGAACAGAAGAGAGATTTTTAGAAGCTACAAGCATTTGGGGCTATAGATTTCATGGGGACCTTCGACCCCTATGTTGCAGAGATGTGGCTCGAGCGCACTCAGAAGATTTTTTGACAGATGGGTTGGCCAGATGAGGTGAAGCTGGACTACATCATCTCACTGTTACAAGATGATGCTTACGAGTGGTGAAAGATGATTCCACAGAGTCTAGCAGAGTCTCCTGTCTTAACCTGGCAATATTTTCTGTAGGAATTCTGGGAGAAATATGTTTTGAGTGCATATACAGATCGGAAGTTACAGGAATTCCTCGGATTGCAACAGGGTAACATGACAGTGGCTGAGTACGAGAGGGAGTATACTCGTTTGGCTTATTATGCGGGTCATATCTTGACGACGAGTAGAGAGAGGTGCAAGAGATTTGAGCAAGGGTTGAACCCGAGGATTAGATCATTTCTTCAAGGATTTCAGTATGACAATTTTTCCATTCTGATCTCTCATGCCTTAGAGCAAAAGCATATGTTACAGGAAGATGAGGATCGCTGGAGATTTATGAGGCGACAGTTGAGTAATTCTCATCCATCCTCTTCATTGTCATCATAGAAGCAAGGCAGACATGATGGGTCAGGTGGATCTCGATCATCAGAGTTCCGACCACCATTACCTCATTGGACTCAGAGTGAGCATGTTGGAGACCATAGTGGTTCCGAGCTACGACCCATGCCATGTCGTATTTGTGGTCGACGACACATGGGCAGCTATAGAAGGAGTACCATAGTGTGTTACCGGTATGGAGGTATAGGACATGCTCGGGAATATCATAGCTAGGAGGTGACACCATTGTATATAGCAGCCGAGGGTGGTTCACACTAGCAGTACCCTGAGATTCACTCTTCGCTTGGGGTTTCACAGCCAGAGCAAGGGAATAGAGGTATAGAGAGGAGTCGAGACACTGTTGCAAGACCTGGTAGTCAGGGTTCAGTGAATCAACCACGTGGCAGACCTGCCAGGGTTTATAATCTACGCCAGAATGAGCCATCGTCCTCAGCGAGTCTGGCAGCTGGTATATTTTATTTTGTTATGTCATAGATGTATTGGACCAAAATTTTAGGGATGAAATTCTTTGTAGGGGGGAGAGTTGTCACATCCACATTTGACACCCTAGGAGTTTTAGTATTTTGTGTATACTTGATTGAATGTATACGTGTATGTACACATGTTTTGGTATGATTGTTTGCGTATGTGCAGTGTAAGTGTGCTTGTGTATTTGTATGTATGCATTGTGTGTGCATGATGGCATGCATGTATGGTAGGTGTTGTGGGTATTTTAGGTGGCTGGGGAGTGAGTTTGAGGGTGAGAAGAGGAGTTTGGAGTGTGGTACAGGCGAACGGGGTTTCGTACAGTCGTACCGAGCAGGGGAAATTAGGGGTCTAGGGCTCTTGGAGGCCGTACAGGCGTACTAGAAGGTGGTCCGTACCGCAGCTCACAGATTTTTGGGTTTGTTAGGCTTTTTAGGTTGGTATGGGCGTATGGGTTGTCGTACGGCCGTACGTGACTTAAATCTGCCTTTTTAACAGCTAAAAATAAGCCCTTTTCCTTATGTTCTTTCACCCTACACACTTCTAAACATCCTAAACCCTAAGAAAACACCCATAGAGGGCCTTTAAAGCACCAGGATAGTCCAAGGGCATGGATTAGAAGCTAGAGCTTGATAGAACTAGGAGTACGGGCTTGTGATAACAATCTTCTTTCTTCAGGTTTGTGCTAGGTGTTATGTTGTCTGTGCTAGATGTTTATTGTTTATGCTTGTTTTAATGGTTCTACGGCCCTGTAAGCCTAGAACTGATGCTTGGGGACTGAATTCCATGTGATTATGCTTGTTTATGCTTTTGATGTTTGTAATTATGGTTATGGGTTCTGAGAAGGAACATATGTGTGGCTCTTGGTTCCAAGAAGGAACATGCCTTATGCTTATTGGGTGTTTGGCTTGTAAGATTGTTATATGGCATGTTCATCCATTATAAATGATGGCATAGCATATCATTGTGAGGGAGTGAAATAAGGGTGGCGGAAATGAGATATGAGAAGTACCAGGGTACGAGATGTACTGATATTAATTAATATGGTGAAGGGAGTGAGATGCTCCTACAGGTATGAGAAGTACCGGTATTAATTGATATGATAAAGGCATGAGATGTGCCTGGAAAAGAGTGCGGGAGGCACCAAACTGAGGGCGAGCACATTGTACGATTGACTATTGAGCATTCATGATTGTGTGATTGGGCAGAGATTGCCGTGTGATTGGCTATATGCCATGTGCTTGCTTGTATGCCGTGTGGATTGGCTTGTGTATGTGTATGACATGTTTTATATTTCTAGCACCACTAAGATTATTCTCAGCATTTATCATTTGATGAATGCTAGGTCCGAGTTCAGAGGGTGAGCACCGGGATTAGAGGTACAGTAGCTGGTTCATGTCTTGGACTTCTGGACAGACTCCTGCGGCTTTGTATATTTGTGCATATTCCTTGTATTTGTAGTATTTGGTAGTATACTGAATGTATTGTATAAGAATCCATGTATATCTAGGGTTTTGTATTTATATATATCCCTTTCTGTTATTGGATTTTTATACGAGCATTAGAGTTTAAAATCCCTTGTAGTATAATTATTGTTTTCCTCAGACGGGTAAGTGATGATTCTGCTACGGGATCATATCATCACCCTTCGGGTCTCGGGTCGGGGTATGCTTGCCTGCTTAGAAAATTAATTCCAACTATAATGGTAAAATTGATTTTGGAAACTCATAGAAATAGATCTCCACCACTCGAACCCAATCTCTGAAGGGTTTAACTAGCACTCATGCTATGGGTCGGTTAGACCAATCCAGAACCATCCGGTGGTGACTACTTTATGACTCTTTAGAGTCTGTATCATTCCTCAAGGGAACCCTTTAGGAAGACTGCGCTTTTGCTCCAAGTGTGGTCCTCGGTATGTGAGCATCGCAAGCCTTGCTCTGGGCTCCGGCAGAAACCGGCACTCACAAGCCCATTTAGAATGAAAACTGAACTTATCGAGGGCTTCCTTGGGTAATGATATGGTGAGTCACCACCAAATGATTATAGAAAATGGTTCAATTGATCCATAGCATAAGTACTAATTAAACCCTTTAGAAATAGGTTTAGGTAGTGAAAATATATTCATTTTAGAGTTTCATATTTATAATTTTACCATATAAAGCAATTAATTATTCTAAGCATACATATGACATTCATAAGTATGAATAAAATCATACAACATGGCATAGGAATAAGTATAGCATAATAGCATATAGAAAAGTACAATGGTAAATATAATGAATGACATATACAAAGGAATTAGAAAGATAGGAGATACATGTGGAATCATATAAAAACATACATCTAGAGGAAAAAACATAAATAAAGGCTTATTCTATTATAAGAGAGCTTTATCAATGCATAAATAGGCATTAAGTAATGCTTCCTCCACTTCAACAAGCAAAGCAAAAAAGTGGTCCCAAGTAGCATGAGATAAAAATGTATGATCTAAATACAATCAATACGTTTAGGTAAAAATGATGTTTTAAGGACTCAAATTAATTAATCCACATTATGTGTCAGCTTAAATTAATATCATATAGATTCTGAGGAACTTAAAAATGAGTTTAAAAATGACTTTGGATGAAAAATCATTGTTTTGGATTTTGTAGAGTGTGACATGCGCCATATGACTAGTGACATCCATCACATGTTCTATTAACACTAATGATGTATGCCACATATAACATGAATACTAATAATGTATAACATATATCATAAATTTTAAAATGTATTTTAGGTAAAATGCATGATCTAAGTCATAGAAAATCATAAGAATAATCAAGAAACTTTTAGAATCATATGAAATCATCATCTAGACTCCATTTACTTTCCCAATTAATTCTCAATCATTGAAATTGCATTGAAATCAATTTAATTGACATTAAATTTGAAATTAAGTTGAAAGGTCAATTTTTAAACAAAAACTAAAGAATTTGATCATAGGAAATAAATAGGAAGATTCCAATATCCTTTTAGCATCACTTGGAAGTTAATGAATATCAAAACTTATCTTAATCCTATTAAATGGTAATAAACATCAACTAAATTGCATTTGATTAGAAAATAATTAAGAAAAATTGATACTTAAGCAAAAATCAATCAAGTGATCATCAGAAATGAATTGAAAGACTCCAAAATCATGCAATATTATCTAAAGATAAACTAAACATCCAAATTCATGTTCAATCATGTCAATTTACAATAAAACCAAATTAAAAAACATTTAATTTGATAAAAATGATTTTTAAGTAAAAATTAAGTAAAACCCATCAATGTTTAATGATTTTACATTATTTAAACTATTATAAAGTCATAAATGCTACTAATACCTTATATTTAATTGAAAAATCAAGCAAATTTTAAACAAAAATGAGATTTCTAGATAAACTAGGATGATGTCCATCATATTTCACTATACATTCACTACACATCATGCAAAAACTGGACATGTGTGGCACATATAACCAAATTTATGTCATATGTTTGTTTCCTAACAAGAGAAAAATGATGATTTTTGATTAAAAAAAAACACAAATGGTATCATAAAAATTGCAAAGTATATGATTATTACATATCATATAGAGTCCTAAGAGGACTTTAATCATATTATAGCATTCAAAACTCAATCAAAGGCAACCAAAATCATAAAACCCATGATAAGAATCAAAGAAAATGAGAAGAAGAGAAGAGGAAATAGCCTTCCAACCACTCACCAATGAAAATATTATTGATGAAAGAAATGATATATATGCAGTATAAACATTTAAAATTTTCATAAAAAGCATGATTTCATAGATCTTTACAATTGACATGTATTGGAAAGCAAGCTAAAGAGGATATGGCATAAGTGAAGTAACTTTTACATGTTAATCGATCTCCTTTGATCTTGTTCATTAGAAAAGTTGTAGTAAACTTTTCTAATCCCCAACGTAGAGGATCTTTAAACTATCCACATAAATTATAGAATCATATTAGTAATTAAATTATGAAAATTGTTTCAAAGAGAGTAGAAATAAAAATAATAAAGAAAGAAGAATAGATTTAATGTTATTTTTGAATCCTTGAATTTTCTTTCTTGAATTTGAAAATCGCTCTTGGTTTGCTTTGAAATTTTTCCTTTTATTTTATATAAAAGAATTTAAGGAAGAAGAGAGGAAGAGTGGCTACTATTTTTGGCTTCTATCATACATTAAAATCAAGTTGGAAACCTTATTAAAAACCTTAATTAGGTTTAAAGTTATCATAATACACATATATGCATATCATATGTTTCTGGCATGTGACTTTCATGTGTCTAACTTAACAACCCTTCCAAAAGTACATGACCATCATGTGCCTTCCCTTTTTACTTATAACACATGAATAAGTCATGTGACACTCACACATTGACCATCATGTCAATAAATCCCATATATGGTATGTGCATGTCATATGCCTCCATAAATCATATGTATCTTGAGTTATCATAATCATATGATCTTTATTTCAAATTGAAGCTCTTTTGATGCTATATCTAATAAGTATGAAAAATTAAAGTTAACTAATAATTTTGAAATAATATCTCATATTGAATCATCATTCATCCTTTGTTTTTGATCCCTTAACTTTTATGTATGATCTTTTAGGTTCTTAATATGATAGCAACATATTATAATATTATTAAATCTCATTTAATAGTATTATATGTAAGTCATGAGTAGTGTCGATTCATATATCATAACTACCCAAATGTCAAGAGGTCATTAGTTTGACTACAACCCTTCCATATCAAATACCATTACAATGAACTCCTTTCACCATCCATTATCTCATTCAGGTTTAAGTATGGATAAATATCAAATAAATGTTAGATTATGCCCTAAACTTAATGTTTCATGTACAATAATCTTTATTCCTAAAATGCCCTTATGAACTCATTAACTTTCAGGCATTCCACTCTAGCCAGAATTATTGAATCAAAGATTAATGCATTCATCTTTAAGATAAAACCCCTACAATTAATTTAGGGTGGTGAATCCTTTGTTGATATACAAATATCTTTAACTACTTCATACTATAGCTAACCTCCCAACTATGAATGCCTTCTTTGGAGGAATAAAGCATAGAAGTTAAAGTATAATAATTTATAGTTAAGATAACCTTGATATCTCAAGTCTAAGGATACTTGCACTACTGATATTAGTGAGATATGTATTTCACAAACATAGATTAATAATCTATATGAAATCTCACTATCAAGGCCTCTAATGAACCAATACTATATTATTCATCCATATGTATACTTTAGACAACTCATGTTACATTAAAGCAGAATCATCCCTTAACGAAAGTATAACATATGCTAATCTACTCGTATTAATAATGTCCAATCTTATTAATACTATGATAATGGAAATTTAGATATTGAACATTTACATACAATAAGAATCTTATATCATAAACTCTTTATTACATTCGCATTCATAGCATCTTCATAGGTATGCATAATATGCATGAATTAGGAAGCATGAACTAATGATGCATGAAATGTATGAATGAGTTATGATTGGTGAATACTTTTATATGCCTTATATGTTAATGAATATGTTATAAATGAAAGTAATTCCATGTGATATGGAATTCAAAGATAAAAGTACTGGAAATAGGTGAAGAAATGATTAAAGTAATGAAAATGAAGTATTCATGCCTTAAAAAGTGTATTTGAAATGAATATGAAAAGTGCCTTAAATGATGCCTTAAAAAAGGATTCATATGTGGAATATGATGTTTTGATATATTAGATATGTACTTTAATGAGAATGCATAAGTTTAAATGGGTAAATAAAAGTATTAGTGAAGTTAGAATTAAAAATAAGTTAAGTTGCATTTAAGGGTATAAATGTAATTTCACTAAAAGAAAATGGTATTTTTGGAAACTAGAATTATGCATGTATGATAGGTGATGTGTATTACGTATGTCATAAAGTGTATGACATAGAAATAAAAGGAAAATATCATTAAAATAAAAAAGGGATAATTTAAGGAAGGAACCAATTAGAAGGTGACACTTGTCACATTCCTATTGAACCCTTCCTTGACCCTCAATTAAAATTAATTAAATAAAAAAAATAGGGAATTAAGGGAAGAAGAAGTTGGTTTTGGTGTCCATAATCCTCCATCTTTCCATTCCTTCATTTTCTTCTTCTCTTCTCCATTTTCAACTTAAAGATTAACACTTTCCAAGGTAAACTTTTGTATTGAATTTGATTTTCATGCTATTTTTGGCTAGTTTTCACTATATGTATGCTTATTTTCTCTTATTAATTACTGTAACTCATGTTATTTAAGCATTTAAAATTTTTCCAATAAAGGAATATGGAGTTTGTGCATGAGTTTTGATGAATTGATGTAAGAAAATTAATAAACAAGGTTAAATATGCATGTTTAATGCATTTTGATTGAGTTTTATGTATGGAATGAATATGTATGAAAACCCTAGCATAATTTATATGAGAATGACTCTTACAAGGTTTTTCTATGTGTTCATGAAGTGGATAAATTGATAGATTATGAAGAAGAATGAGAAAAAGCATGAAAAGTGGATAGGAAGTAAGAAAGTGCATGGAAAATAGTTACTGCTTGATTTTTCACCTCCTTGAAAATGACCTTTATAATTCAATTTTAATGTATAAATCACTAAATTATATATAAAAATGAGGAAATATGGTGTTATAATGATGAAAATAAAGTTTGAATGCGATTGGAATGAGTTTGCAAGTAGTATGCACAAATTAATGCAATAGGGGCAACATGTATGTATGGTTGTGCATAGTTGCCTTAGGTTGGGTTTAAATGCATATTGGCTGGAAATTTTGACTTAGAAGTGTGTATAACATGTATATGTATGTATGTATTTAGTTTTGTAAAATGTTTAAGTAATTTGGATGTTAAATGGAAGTAGTAAACTTGAAAATGCAAAAAAGGCAGCATGTTTGACCATTTAGGATGTGGAAAAAAATAATTTCATATTGTATAAGTTATAGAAATTAATTTGTAAAATTGATTATATTGATTAAATTTATGACTTAGGACAACATGTTCATGCATTAAAAGTGGATAAATAAATAAGTTATGGTAAAGAATAAATTATATGAGTTCATGGTATGTTAATTATGCATAATTAGTGCACTATGATCATAATGTGACTTTACATGGAATGTTTACATGCAAATTGATGTATGGACCATGATGTATATGCATATTCTAGTCCATAAGATTATATGGTATGATTATATGCAAAATTATATTAATGAATAATGAGATATAAGTCTATATAAGTAAAGTGCATGTAATATACCATTGAAAAGCTCTTTAAGTCTAGTTTCTATTGGTATATAGCTTGTTTTTTTTGGAAGTCACTTACATGGTCAAAATGCTCACATAATGGAGATTATTACACTAAGTCAGAATATGCTAATGCATGAATTGTATGGAAATTTAAGTAATAATATGATTCACCAAATGAACTTGTTTTAAATGCTTAAATGAATGATTATGTGCATGTATCAAGGGACGATGACTAGATACCATTCATGATTTAATAATAAGACATTCAACTACACATGAATGTGTATGCAATTACAAATCCAACATAAGTAAAAATGACCAAATAAATAGTAACCCATGCCAAATGAATAGTACACTTGACCAAATGAATAGTAACTTACATAACATGGTTTGGCCACTTAAAGAAAGGATGTTTAAGGCATCTAAACTTAATGTTATGCTTACTTAAGCATTATAATTTATTATTATACTTAATGATATACACTTAAAAGTAGGAAATAAAGTTAATGCCACTTACTTGTTCATGTTATACTAAGTCTTAATAAGACATATCTATTCTTAATACATGATTTACATACCACATACATATGTTTGACTTGTGTATACATTTACCCCTTAATTATGAAATATGGAATACTATAAAATGGAATGATACTTGAATACTTATTATGAATGAAAGTTAAATGGTATTACACGTATGCTTTTATATAGACTCTACAGGTCCAAGTAATGAAGTTAATACCTCTATCCAAGCCTTCGATAAGGGTAAATCGGTGACAGGTTTATGCTCAATACTTCATTACCTCATTTAAGGTCTTGAATTAATGTTTTATATTTAAATGTGAGTG
Source organism: Dalechampia spathulata (assembly GCA_948192965.1). Taxonomy (NCBI): domain Eukaryota; kingdom Viridiplantae; phylum Streptophyta; class Magnoliopsida; order Malpighiales; family Euphorbiaceae; genus Dalechampia; species Dalechampia spathulata. The sequence continues at coordinate 12,667 of CANYBF010691445.1, forward strand.
ATATTAAAGGAATAAGTTATGAATGAGTAATGATACCTTATGATCAATATTACATAAGATCATATACGCATTGACCATACATCATGTCATAAATCATTCAAGTACAAAAATATATTCATGGCATTCATAAAGTGGTTATAAGGTGGAAAGAAAAGAAAGAGTGTTGATACAATACAAAATGAAATGGAATATTTTGGGTCATAGAGAAAATGGATTCCTTAATGGAATCATACAATAATATTCCTATGTGGGAAGAAATATGGGTTTATTAAACCATATAGTTATATTGCCCTCCTACTAAAGATGAGTATCGGTACATATAGGACCCAGTATAGAAATTGTGAACAATGTTATAAAAAGGAAATGAGATGTTAAAATGATTAAGAGGGAGAGTGCAAAGCATGAATGCATTCTCACAGATACATCTTATCATTTATATATGATGAATTCATAGAGATTGACGATGATGGATGTACAATGCATGTACATATATAGATCACATACATATATGTATTCAATAATGCTCATATATGATGTCTGATATAACAAAAGTTACAAAGAGCCTCATATATTATTTATTTATACATTATCAATACAAAGTATTTCTATAGGCAATAGTATCATGTTAACTGATAACATATGATCTTGATATATTATCTAATGAACGTTATTCATGGTTTTGTTGGTCGAATGTTATCTATTAATTATAATCATGTTATATACACATTTTTATAGCACCATTGAGTTATATACTCAACATTTGTCATTTGATGAATGCAGGATCTAGACCATTTGGGGAATGCCAGGATTAGCTAATCGATAATTGGCAAAGGTTGGGATTTCATGAAATCCTATCTTAAAGATAGTATGGACTTACGTGTTATACTCTAAGATGTTTGTCTCGTTATGTAGCATATATCGCTACTCATTTGGTAGTAGTGTGTGGTTGCTTCTTTTATGATGTATATATGATTACGTTATGATTATGTTTTAATAATACAATACGACAAATATATGTGATGGCAACCATGAAAGGCTTACAGGTATTATATGATGTATGCATGATCTGTTTGTAAATTATGCAATGTGATAAAATATGAAAATACAAGTGAATGAAATATCTAGGTAGGATCATAATGATAATAAAATAAACATTTTATTGTGAAAATTTTTATACATCCTTTGTAGTGTAATTAATGATTTCCTTATTTAGAAGGTTATTAATTATGCTATAGGAGCATGTTACACCAAGTGTAGGTGTGACCCTCTTTATAAATTTTCCTTATACTGTTCCAATATATTGGACTTCATTATTTAGTTTAATGCTCTAAGTAAAATAAGTATATAAAATACTGTACTAAAATAATGAATAATTCCTTTTATTGATTAAATATCAATTACATATAAAGCATGATGCTTTATAGTATACACCAATAAACTCCCACTTGTGCTAAAGCCAATCATTCATGAATTTTAGCCCCATTAAGGCTACATACCTATCATGGTTGCTTTATGTCAATGGTATAGTGAAAGGTGCCATGTTTTGCTCTATGGGAACTTTGTTAACCTTTACTTCTCCTCTATTAATGATCTCTCTAATCAAGTGGTATATTTTAAGTATATGTTTGGACTTTTAATTAGACCTAAGCTCCTTTGTTTATGTTATAGATTCATTATTATCACATAATAGATGAATAGGATTAGAACTCCAAAGAACCACTCTAAGTTCATGAATAAATTTCCTAATCCAAATAGCTTCCTTAGACATATCTAATACTACAATGTACTTTACCTTTATAGTTGAATCTACTATAGTTTCTTATTTGGAAATCTTCTAAATAACAACCCCACCATTTATTACAAATATATAGTTTAATTATGATTTATAGTTATCTTTATTTAACTAAAAATTGACATTGGTATATCCAATTATCTGTAAATCACCCTCTCCATATATTAAGAATATATCCTTAGTTCTTCTCAAAGTACTTAATGATATTCTTTACAACCGCCTAATGATCCTCTCTATAATTGGATTAGAACTTACTTGTAACATTCAAAGAGAATGCTATATTGGGTCTAGTACATAACATACCATATATAATGGATCTAATTACAGAAGCATATGGAATCCTAGTCATACAATCTTTCTCCTATGTACCATAGGAATATAACCTTTCTTTGAAAGATCCATACTAAACCTCTTTGGCACTTTGTCTATATATGTAGAATGTGAAAGACCAATTAGCTTCCTTGATCTATCTTTATAGATCCTTATATGTTGATCTACTCATATACAATAAGAATCTTATAACATGTGTTGATATACTCGTATTAATAATATCTAATCTCATTAATATTATGATCAAGGTAATTTAGATGTTGAACATTTGTATAAAATAAGAATCTTATATCATAAGCTCTTTATGAATTTCCCTTGTACTGTTCCAATATCTTGGATTTCATTATTTAGTTTAATACTCTAAGTAAAACAAGTATATGAAATACTACACTGAAATAATGAATAATGCCTCTTATTGATTAAATATTTAAATATAAAATTACATACAAATCATGATACTCTAGAGCATACACTAACAACATGTACCATGTATTAGCAATATGTGATGTATGTTATATGAATAGTAATAACATGCATCACATTGTAAAACCTAAGTAACATGCACTGACTTATGTGTCTCATGCTAGACGGATTCCTTACTTGCTAAAATGGTTAGGGAGCATATCATACATGTTATTATAGTGAGAAAAATAGGTAACTCTCATTATATAAGTTTTCTATAACATTTGCCACATGCTAAAGAGTCATATAGTGTGAGCAAGGCATCTAAAGGCCAAAAACAACATATTCTATATACTAGAACTACTTGAAATGGACCAAAACATGTGTGCAACATGGAACCAAAATTTTCAATCATTATTAAGTTATAGGGTAAAAATTGAGTTAACATGTCAAGGTAGTTGATAAAGCATTGGATCAATAAAGCATTAATATAGTTAAGACATCCTAAGATGTTACGCAAACCTCAAAAACATGTTTTGAAAAGTGTAATATATTCCTACCAATTACTTTTATTATGAAACTATTATTATATAGTTATGGGCATTAAATAGTTTATGAGTTGAATACTTTAAAAATTTACATATATTAGTTAACTGAATAGTTTGTTGATATAAGCTTTATAAGTGTACATGTGATAGTCTAAACAATCGTGAGAATGTATATGGTGCTATGTACACATACTTGAACAGGTGTTCATATAAGGAACATAAATAACCAAAGTAATTAATGGAACTATAGATGGAATATATATCATAAAATTTTATGAAAATAAAATAATAATAAACTAGTATGCATCCCATGTAAGGTGATTAATGGATTCTAAATATATAAAGGATTTATTAATCATTCTATAGGAATATAGCTAATCAAATTGGGTAGTGCCACACCCCTCATGATGCAACATGCTCCCGTAGAATAATTAATAGCCTCTGAATAAATGGAAACCATTGATTATCCTACAAGGGTTGTAAAATTTTTTTTAACTCCATCTTTGTAAAACTTTATATACATGTAACTAAAAAGCATATGAAGTTTATTTCTTATAAGTTGATACATGTAAAATTCATACTATATATTGTGTCTTAAAACTCATATTGCATATACATATTTACTACCTTAATACATTACTTGAGTTGCATAACATAACTATTTAGAAAAATATTAAACTAATCCAAGTCCTTGCTATCAAAGTGAGTCCTACTAAACTGGTTCTATTGGATCTTTGTGTTTCCAACCATCTGCTAATCCTGTGTCCATTAAATGATAAACATTGAGTATAAAACTCAGTGGTGCTATAATCATAAGTATAGTAAGTATAAACCAATCATTTATCATAAATGTAACAAGTATGATAATCTTAATCATCATAATAATAGCATAGTCATGTAGTCAATTAGAAATATCATTTCTAAGCATTTCATATATGTAGTAACATTTATCCACTCATTAGATCACTCATATCATAGTTCATTTATGATAATTCTATATTAATTCTTTTTCCATGGTACATATCACTTGTATCCATTGAATCTATAACCTTTCATATGTACCTATGAGAAATACAAGTTTCATAATATATATACTATATTGTTTTAACATATGCTTATATCTTACATCATCATTGCTATAAACATTTCCATGACATACTTAAATTATGTAAATACTTTAAAGTGTCATACTTTAACTCTGTCATGTATTCCTGTCATTAGCAATTCTTAATATATTAAGGAATATAAATCATTATCTTTGTTTATATATCTCTACAAATGATCAGCATATAAATACTATCCATGAATAACATCATACTCTCAGCATAATATTATTATCTATGAGCATAAGCTCAAATAACTATATTTCATATCTTCTATGGCATAACCATGCTTAGGGCATTAGGACTGTAAATATCTATTTATGAATATATCTAAATCATTATACAGCATACTGTACTATACATCATTACACTATGTACATCTCTATCTAAGCACGATTGTAGTGCATTCATCATTCTATCCACTATACTTTCTTGATATATAAATGATAATGTATGTCTGTGAGAATGCATTCATGCTTTGCATTCTCCCTCTGATTATCCTATAACATTTCATTTCTTTTCTATATGATTGTGCACAATCTCAATTTGTACTAGGTCCCTCTATGTACCGGTACTCATCTCTCATAAGAGGGTATTATAACTATATGGTTCAGTGAACCCATTTTTCTTTTCTGTGTGTATCAATACTCATCTCCCATAGGAGGGCATTATAACTGTATGATTCCATCGAAGGAATCTATCATCTCTACGGCCCAATTGTTGACCTTGACTTTTCACACACGTGTAATTATGGATTTCTGTTGTTTCAGCTTGGTTTTAGTCCCTGATATCGACCCCGATTATGCACATAGGCCTCTATGTCTTCCTCTGCGTGTTCTGGTGCACAGAACATCTCAGAACTGGTGGGGTCCACCATGGCACCTGGCGGGACCCGCCACATATTCTGAGTGTTTTGTACATTCAGAACGCCTATCCCTATTGTCCGCGTGAGGCAAATCACTTGAAATGCAAAGCATTATATTTTTAGCCTGTGTACTATTCATCATGAATAGTATACAGGTGGGGCCCACTAAACAGAAGCGGGGCTCACAGCCCCAATAGTCTACTCTGTGTATTCTGTACTTACAGAATGTATTTTCTAGTTGCCTTATGTAAGGCACAGCGCTTGGCATTGCCAATGCCACCTTCTGGGCCCACTATGCTGTAGGGCCCATCTAGCAATGGCGGGGCCCCCTCTCCCTATTGACCTATTCTGTGTATTCTATACTTACAAAATACGTTTTCCAATTGCCTTACGTAAGGCACAACGCTTGGCATCGCAAATGCCATCTTCTAGGCCTACTACGTTGTGGGGCCCACCTAGGATATTAGTGGGCCTCGCAGCTTCTACTAGTCCATTCTGAGTATTATGTACTTACATAATATATTTCACACCTGCCTATGCATGGTAGTATACACAGAATGCAAAATATTGCATTTTGAATCTAGGTCACTATTCACTATGAATAGTATGTAGGCAGGGCCCGCTTTCCCCAATTAGCCTATTTTGTGTATTCTGTACTTGTAAAATACATTCCAATGCTGCCTTACACAAGGCATACCCCGTGGCATCCTGAATGCCACATTTCTAGGCTCACCATGCTGTGGGACCCACTAAACACTAGTGGGGCCCGCTTCCCACCATAGTCCACTTTGATGTATTCTATACATATAGAACGCATCCTATCTGCTGCCTTACTTGAGGCAAAATGCTTAGCATGCTATTTGCCACTTTCCAGGCCCTTTTGTGCTGTGGGACCCATAAGGGTACTATTCATTATGAATAGTACCTAGATGGGCCCGCCACTCGAATTCGCCAATTTAAGTGTTCTTGACGCGTAGAACACATTTCGATTAGTGCCTACGCGAGGCACGACCCACATTATCCCGTATGCCACAGTTTGGCCTTAATGGGCCTATTGTAATAATTCTCCCCTATCTCATTTATATCCCCTAATTTCCTCGATCCCTTTCACCGGCCTTTATTTTTATTCGTATATTTGCCTAAATATACTATATTATCATGTCACATGCCATGTCATATGACACATGCACACACTACTATGCATGCCATGCATATACTGTATGCTATAACATACTGTATTCTGTATGCATATATGTATAAATATACAAATACGCCAATACGCCAATACACAATCCAATACGCTCAATCAACCGATATGCCTTATCATGCATACATATATGCGATGCCATGTCATATACTATGCCATGATGTATGCCATTACATATATCATACCATATGCCACACACATATACTATGTTGAATACACATTCACATACACACCACTATGTCATGTCATACATATGCCATGCCATTCATCATCCCACATGCCACGCATACGGTATGTCATTCATCTCACATGCCATGCATAAGGTATGTCATGCACTTCACATGCTATACATATAGTATGTCATTCATTTTACATGCCATGCATATGGTATGCCATACAATTATACCATGCCATGTTATAATTTAACATTTCACATATCATGTCACATGACACAAGCACATTCTACTACACATGCCATGCATATGTCATGTCACGCACCGTCTCACATGCCACGCATTTGGTATGTCACACATATAACATGTCATGCATATGCCCTGTATTACACCATCACACATATCATACATATGATATGACATATGCATGCCATGCATATGGTATGCCATTCATTATGCCATGTCATAACATATGCCATGTCATACATCATTTCACATATCATGCATATGATATGACATCCCACATACTATGCATACACATTGCATACACTAAAATGAATCAAAAATGTTAAACGCATAACGCCATATGCTATTTATCATAATATGTGCTTACATATTAGGATTGTCATATCATGCATATGATATGTCATACACGCTCACATGTCATTCATATGCCATGTTACTTTTATCGCTATATCGCATGACATGCATATACCATGCCATCTAAATGCCATATAGCTTTATATGTCATTCTACGTGCAACCTTGCAACGCCAATTCACATGACGCGCTGTGTGCTTACAATTATGCTTGCATGCTTGCCTACTTAGGATAATTAATTCTAACTATAATGGTAAAATCGATTTTGGAAACTCCTAGAATAGATCTCCACCACCCGAACCCAATCTCTGAAGGGTTTAACTAGCACTCACACTATGGGTCGGTTGGACCAATCCGGAACCATCCAGTGGTGACTCCCTTGTGACTCTTTCGAGTCCATATCATTCCCTAAGGGAACCCCTTAGGAAGACTGCGCTTTTGATCCAAGTACGGTCCCCGGTCTGTGACTTTCGTAAGCCTCGCTCTAGGCCCCGGTAGAAACCGACGCTCACAGTGGTGACTCCACTGGGGACATCACGGCGAAAGAGTGGTGGCATCTAAGAGTTTCCATATTAATTTTCCCATCATAGTTGGATTAATTATATGCATCACAACACCAGTCCATGTCCGCACACACCACCCTTGTCCCATGTCAAACCGGTGATTGTGAGTGGGGGAGTACCTTGGACTCCATTTGACTCCTTGGGAAAGCACATTTTCCTTTACCACTCGCTATATTGTACTGATAACCATCGATGATTCCTGATGGATAGATGCAAGGTATAGTCCTATATCGATGATTCCATTTGGTTGGATAGGTTGTGGACAATGTGGCGGGAGACCTTACCCTGTTCTCAAAATTGGACTAAAGCCCATGTAGTAAGCCTAGCAACATTCCCAACTAGGACCCTTATTGCATGCTATATGGAGCTTTGCCTTATCATGTAAGTGGATTTGCATAGACCCGGCCTATTTTCCTCCCATATATTGCTCTGCTAAGAGTCAGAATCCTTTCATGATTCTGTATGGTTGCCCAACCTCACGTCTATTCCATGGGCGTACTCTTATCATAATAATATGATCATGCCTATATTGCTCTGCTAAGAGTCGGAATCCTTTCATGATTCCATATGGTTGCCCAACCTTACGCTTATTCCACAAGCGTACTCTTATCATAACAATACGATCATGCCCGTATTGCTCTGCTAAGAGTTGGAATCCTTTCATGATTCCATATGGTTACACAACCTCATGCCAATTCCATCGGCATTCGCTTATCATTGCAATATGGTTAGGCTGAAATACTGTCGGGTTTTCACTGTAATCCCTCATATGAT
>CANYBF010691700.1:0-21538 GCA_948192965.1 Dalechampia spathulata
CTGAGTCTCTTTGTCTGCTTATTATTACTTATTGTACTCACATGCATGGTAATTTTTATATGATGGTTCTTCCCTTGTGGGGTAGTTAATGATTTTCTTTCGTAGGGAATCATTAACTATCCTACGGGAGCATGGCACACCTAGTCCGGGTGTGACATATGGTTGGATTAAGCTAAGTATAAGCAACTTTAAAAAAATTTCCTAAATATACATATGGCTTCATTTGAATATGAAATTCATATTGATTTTAGAATGTAATAATAGGTGAAATGCATAGCCAAAAGGTTTAAAGCAAGGTAATTAAAAACATTATTAGGATAATAAAAAAATTATGTAATGTTTTGTTAATGCTCATGGATAGTGAAGTAGTGATTGAAGTTATACTTGTTTAACATGAAAAATGTTAGTATTTAAAAGGAACATGAGAATGAGCAAGTAGTCTTAAGGTTATATTAGTGGTATATCTAATTTTCTTTTCACTAATGCCATTTTTTATTCTTATGTATAAAGAGAAGTGATCTTATATTAAATACTTTAAAAGATAAAATATTTATGAAGTTTATTATATTCACTATCATAATCAAAGTGACAAGCCATTATTTTTATTAAATTATCAGTCCATCATAAGTTCTGTTAGACCATAGGTTTTAATGTATGAGTCACGTGTGAGTTAATTTAAGTTATTTGCAAGTTTTAATAGAGTTTTTATGTTGGTACGGGCGTACCGGTTTTGGTACGGGCATACCAAATGGCTTAGTTGAGTGGTAAGGCCATACGACTGATCGTACCTAGTTAGAACTGTTGTATTGAGCTTGGTACGGACGTACTATTGGGTGGTATGGCCGTACGTGAGCTCGCAGGAAAATGGTTTGTCAGTAAACCTGTTTTGGTACGGGCGTACCATTGGGTGGTACGGCCGTACGTGAGCTCACAGGAAAATTGGTTTGGTACAGGTGTACCAAATGATGGTATGACCGTACCATATTTCCCTCTCATTTTCCAATGGTAGAATTTAAATCCGTACGGGCATACACGTCTAGTACACCTGTATGCGACTTAATTGAAAGGTTTTAAACCCTTTCAAATGGCTATTTTATCAATACAATTTTTCATATCTTTCATTATAATGGCTAGTTCTTGTAGAGCAACTTCCTTTGAGCCTTGATTATCAATTGCAAGTAAGTTTAAATTGTATTTTGTGTATTAAGCTATCAAATACTCTCTTTTATTGTATTCCCACAACCTAGTTATTAGGTTTTGTATTTGTGGGATTGGTGTGTGATTAATCCTTGGGGATTAAGTTGTATTTGAGAGCTTGTGAGGATAGTTCTTGTAAAGGTTTAAGTGTGAGCCTAAAAAACACTAGGGTTATTGGATTCATTTGTGGAATCCATTGTGTAAATTGATTAAGAATTAGTGGAACCCTAAGTTGAGACTTAGGAGAAAGTGGACGTAAGCAAGATTTTGGCCGAACCACTATAAATCGCACGTGTTGCCTTCTGCAAAAGGATTTTCATTCGGTATTAGAGCATTTGGTGCTCATTGCTGAGAAGAAGTAACATTCTTAAGCTAAAGATCCTATGGCAACAAGTGAGAGTCAATCATTTACAAGACCCTCATACTTCGATGGAACGGACTATCCGTACTGGAAGCACCGAATGGAAGTTTTCTTGGACAGCGGTGGAATTGAGCTGTATGACTTAATGGTGAAAGAGTACTTACCTTCAATAATCACAATTAATGGCATTATTTCTCTTAAGGATAGGGATGATTGGACAACAGAAGAATTCAATGCAAACTTTTGGAACAAAAAGGCAATGAACATACTATATTGTGCCATAAGTCATGAAGAATTTGGTTGAGTATCACATTGTGTCACGGCAAGGCAAGTGTGGACTGCATTGGAGACTCACCATGAAGGAACTAATCAAGTTCAAAACAAGAAGATTCAATTGCTGATATATCAATATGAGTTATTCAAAATGAAGGGAGATGAGTCAATTTTTGAAATGTATAATAGACTCATGGTGATCACAAATGGTCTAATGAAGCTTGGCAAGATGTATCAAAAAGAAGATATTAATAACAAAATCTTGCCTAAGAAAGATTAGGAGGCTAGAGTAACATCCATCAAAGAAGCAAATGACTTATCGATATTATCAACCAATGTGCTTCTCAGGAAGCTTCTTACACACAAGATTAGCCTTAAGCAATGGTTAGAAGAAGATAAGCGGAGAGGAATCGCACTCAAGGCTTCAAAAGAAGAAGATACCTCTTCCACAAGTGAAGGGGACCTTGAAGATGAAGTAGATCTCCTTTCCAAATGTGTGAAGAACTTTCTTATGAAGAAGAAAAAGCATGAAAAGGATGGCAAAAAGCCATTTGAGCAAAGAAGGGACTTCAACCGAAGGGACCATCAATGAGGGAATCAAACCATTTGCTATGAGTGCAACAAACCGGGACACATGAGGAATGAATGTCCTCACCTCAACAAACCATCCAAGCCTTTTAAAAAGAAGGCATTGAAGGCTACTTGGGATGATAATAGTGAATCAAATGAGGAGATGTCTGATGATAAAGGAGCAACCAATCTTTGCTTCATGGCATTCCTATATGATGAGGAAAAGGATAAGGTAACTACATCATCTCAATCTTATTATAGTAATGATGAGCTTAAAGATGATGATGATTGTAGTGTATTAGAAGCATTATTGGAAAAATATGAACTTTTGGTTAAGAAGCATAAATCACTTAAGAATAAGCATGCACGCATAATTGAGGATAAAAATGTTTTACAAAATGAATTTGATTCTTGTAAAATAAAACTTGAGAGTCTTGAAAAAGAAAACAAGATTTTGAAAGATTAAAATGATAAGCTTTCAAAGGAAAAGGATTTGTTGAAAGATAATTTGTCTAGGTTTGAACAAGGCAAGGTCAAGATAGATACTATTTTAAAACACCAAAAACTTAGTGGTAACAAAGAGGGTCTAGGATTTAATCAAGATTCCTCCTACACTTCTAAGGGTATAATTTTTGTCAAAGCCTCCACCTCATAATAAAATCCAAATGATTGAAAAAAGAAACATGTTCATCCTAAGACTTATAGAGCACATAGGCATATCAATAAGGTTCATCATTGTTCATGCTCTTGTTCACACTATCATAATCATTCACATGCATCTAAAAAGAAATATGTGCACAATCATTCTAGGTTTAGAAATGTTGTATGTCATTATTACAATAAAAAGGGGCATGCAATCAATAGATGCTTTATTAGAAAGATGCATTGGAACGATAATGTAGATGCTTCTAACCCCCAAGGACCTACGTACATTTGGGTACCAAAAAGGAAGTAAATATATTTTTTTTGATAGGTATGCTTGAGATCCAAGATTAATAAGAATAAATGGTACCTCGATAGTGGTTGCTCAAGGCATATAACTTGGAATGCAAGTCTTTTCTCCCATCTTGAGGAATATTCAAGAGGTGATGTCACCTTTGGAGACAATGCTAAAGGTAAAGTTGTTGGAATTGGTAAGGTTGGTAAGGATTCCAACTTCTCTATTAATAAAGTTTTATTGGTAGAAGGTTTGAAACACAACCTACCTAGCATTAGTCAACTGTGTGATAATGGTTTTAAGGTCATTTTTGATCCTAAAGGTTGTTATGTGTATAGTATTAGTGATAATAAGCTAGTTTTTCAAGGAGAAAGAATAGAAAATATTTACATGATTGATTTAGATTCTATTCTTAACAAGAATGTGAAGTGTCTTGTTTCCATAAGTGAAGACTCATGGTTTTGGCACAGAAGGCTTGGACATGCTAGCTTCAAAAGCATTGGAGATCTCGGGAAGAACAAGCATGTGGTAAGACTTCCAAAGATCAAATTTGCTAAGGATAAGGTATGTGAAGCATGCCAAATGGGAAAATAGGTAAAATCTTCATTTAAGGCTAAAACAAGGTAACTTCTACCAAACCTTTTCAATTGTTGCATATGGACTTATTTGGTCCAACTAGGGTCACTAGCTTAGGTGGTATGCATTATGCACTTGTTATTATTGATGATTACTCTAGGTTTACTTGGGTTTCATTCTTAGCTCATAAAGATGATGCATTTGATGCTTTTCAAACTGTTACTAAACGAATGCAAAATGAAAAGGGTTACTATATTTCCTCTATTAGAAGTGATCATGGAAAAGAATTTCAAAATGAAAGTTTTAAATCTTTTTGTGAATCACTTGGTATTCACCATAACTTTTCATCTCCTAGAACTCCATAATAAAATGGGGTAGTTAAAAGGAAAAACCAGACTCTTTGTACTATGATTAATGAGTACCAATTGCCTTAGTACTTTTAGGCAGAAGCGGTCAATACCGCTTGTTATGTCACCAATCGAGTTCATTTGAGACCAATTTTAAATAAAACTCCTTATGAGCTATGGAATGATAGAAAACCAAGAATTTCATACTTTAGAGTATTTGGTTGCAAGTGTTATATTTTAAATACCAAGGACAATCTTGGAAAATTTGATTCCAAAACGGATGAAGGCATTTTCTTAGGTTATGCAACTTCTAGTAAATCATATAGGGTATTTAATAAATGTTCTTTGGTTTTTTAGGAATCAATGCATGTTATTTTTGATGAAACTAACTCCCTTGGTCCAAGAAAGGATAATATTGATGATGATGTAAGAATTCTAATGGAACAAGGAAATGAGAAAGAACATTAATAAGAAGTTGTTCCCAAAGATGTTGAAAAGGAAGAAGTGGATGATCTCCCTCCTCACTTAACTACTACACATATAGAGCATGATCTTCCAAAGGAGTGGCAATTTCCAAAAGGATACTCTAAGGAGCAAATCATAGGAGAAATGTCAAAAGGGGTAACAACTCATTCTAAGTTTAAAGACATTCACAATAATCTTGCATTTATTTCATAAATAGAGCCTAAGAATGTTAAAGATGCCTTAAATGATGATAGTTGGGTGTTAGTTATGCAAGATGAGTTGAATTAATTTGATAGGAATAAAGTGTGGACCTTAGTGCTTAAGCCTAAAGATGTGTCAAATATAAGTACTAGATGGGTGTTTAGGAATAAGCTTGATGACGATGGTGTTATAACTAGAAATAAGGCTAGACTTGTAGCTCAAGGGTATTATCAAGAGCAAGGTATAGATTTTGATGAAACTTTTACTCCTGTAGCTAGATTAGAAGCTATTAGGATGTTGTTGGTATATGCATCTCACATGAACTTAAAATTATTTTAAATGGATGTCAAAAGTGCTTTTCTAAATGGTTTTATAAATGAAGAAGTTATGTTGCACAACCCTCTGGTTTTGAAGACTTTGAATTTCCAAACCATGTTTTCAAACTTACCAAAGCTTTATATGGTCTTAAACAAGCCCCTAGAGCTTGGTATGATAGGTTAAGCACATTTCTTATTGATCATGATTTTGACAAAGGTAAAGCAGACATTACACTTTTCATTAAGCATTACAAATAAGATATTCTTCTTGTTCAAATTTATGTTGATGATATCATATTTGGTGCTACTAATGAAAAGTTATGCAAGGAGTTCTCCGAGTGTATGCAGGGAGAATTTGAAATGAGCATGATAGGAGAGTTGAAGTATTTCCTAGGACTTCAAGTTAAGCAATGTGAAGATAGAATCTTCATCAACCAATTCAAGTATACTCAAGAGATGCTCAAAAAGTTTGGATTGGAAGATGCTAAAGCTAGCAAGACACCAATGAGCACAACTATAAAATTATCATTGGATGAAAGCAGCAAGTAAGTATATCAGAAGAAATATAGAGGTATGATAGGTAGTTTGTTATACCTAACTGCTTCTAGGCCTCATATTATGTTTGTTGTGTGTATGTGTGCTAGATTTCAATCCTCTCCTAGGGAATCTCATTTGAGTGCTGTGAAAATAATTTTTAAATACTTGATTAGAACTATGAATTATGGATTGTGGTATGCCAAAAATGATTATTTTGATTTGATTGCTTATTCTGATGCTGATTTTGCTGGAAATTTGTTAGATATGAAAAGTACCTCAGGTACTTGTCATTTTTTAGGTAATTGTTTGGTTTCTTGGTTTAGCAAGAAGCAAAATTGTGTATCTTTGTCAACTTCTGAATCTGAGTATATATCTGTAGGTTGTTTTTGTGCTCAAGTTCTTTGGATTCAACAATAATTAAAGGATTACAATGTTGGTGTTTCTTGCACTTCTATTAAATATGATAACACTAATACCATAAATCTATCTAGGAATCCTATTCAGCATTCTAGAACTAAGCACATTGATATTATACATCATTTTCTGCATGATAATGTGCAAAAAAGGGAAGGTTGTATTAGAATTTGTTGATACAACTCATCAATTGGTTGATATTTTTACAAAACCCATAAGTGAAGAATGATTAAATTTCATCAAACATGAATTAGGGATGATAGATGAGTCATTTTTGAAATAGGAGTGATTGATGGACTTAGAAAACTTCAAGAAAACTCATAAAACTCTTTAAAAATTTTCAGTTTTAAGTCCCCCGTACAGTCGTATAGCATTTGGTACGCCTGTGCAGATCCTATATGATCAATTCCTTCATTTTTGGCACTTTTTCGTATGGCTGTACTCATTTCAGTATGACTATACGTGATGTGGTATGATCGTACCAAATGTGGTACGCACATATGCATTGCTTTAAAGATTTTCTTCCAAAATCCTCGTACGGCCGTATGCTTGTCTGGTACGCTCGTACGCGATCAAGAATTCTAAACATCTGTAACTTGTATGGTCATATGTATCACCCATATGCCCATACGTGATATGAATTTTCAAGGCATTTTTAGCTCGTACAGCTGTACGCTCAACTCGTACGCCCGTACGCCACCTAAAAACCAATTTTAAAAGCCTCATTTTTCAGTTTTCAACTCATTTTCACTCAGTTTTCTCTCAAATTTCCTCTGAAATCCTCTCCAAAACACTCCCAACCTCTCACATTCTATTTGCTTTCCATACTCATCATTTTAGGTTTGTTTTTTAATCTTTTAACTGTTGTTCTACTCTATTTTTACTGTTTTATTGCTTTTTAGTGCCTTGCTTAAATTTTTTGATTTTCTGATTATTCTATAACCTTTTAGCCCTAGGTTATTTAGAGTATATTTCTTAGGATTATGTTTAGGTATTGTGTTAAATTTTATCAAATTCTATGCAGGTTTCACTTTTTGAGTTTTTAAATCGCATCGAAACTCTGCCGAAATTTTCAAAACTTCTATTTTTCACTATTTTATCAATTTTTTCACTATTTTTTACTCATGTCAGCCCCTACTGATCACGGTAGCTCTTCCTTACGGAGAGTCAAATGAACTTGTCCACTTGGTTCGAGCCCTCGTGGTTCTTCTTCTGCCTCTACCGTCAGGACCTCTATTCTGAGTGAGAAAGTTTTCTCACTCTCGATTCACGTGTCATCCTACACTCCGCAAGAATGATTTGGAGGATGATGTTCTGGGTTATTTGGTCAATGTACATTGGTCAAATTTCACATTTCTCCCCAACCATTACATTCAGTCTGTAGCATTAGAGTTCCTACAGACCTTTTCTCTATCTACCTCCTTTTCTTGTATCTTTCGTCTCTTCCATAGACATCATTCTCTTTCTACTTCTGAGTTTGATGCTTTGTTTGGATTTCCTACTAATGGCATCTCGAATGCCAAATCCGTAGTTTTTGATCGCAACTCTTTCTGGAGGGATATCGCCCTCAACACTGCTTTCCAGCCTTCTCGACAGAAGGCTTCCTGCCTTAAATCCCCCGCTCTCTTCTATTGTCATAAACTGATCTCCTATCTTATCTTCGGGAGATTAAATTCTAATGACACTATCACGGGCCCTGACCTGATCTTCCTCTACTATATGGTCACGGGTACCCCCATCCAGTCTGGATGTTGGCTTCAAACCTCTTTTCATGAGGTCAGCATCTAAAAGTAGCCTGGCAAAGCTAGACTCTTCGGTCCTATCATCCATCACATCTGCCATTAGCTACAGGCCTTTCCCCCTATCTGCCCTTCTTCAGGACCCTGTGGTCCTAACCTCGATCTCTCATTCATTGAGCACTCTATGTTCTTTGAACGCACTGCTGATGATGAGCTCATGATCTATTCTAAGTATATCTCCAGACGGCTCACTCACCTTCAATCATTGGATCTTCCCAATGATACAGTTTTGATCTACGAAGATGATACTCCTGCAAAGTGGCATGACCAGCCTGATCCCTCTACTGATGCCTCATGTCAAGCGGCTCTCAGCCGCAAGCATCAGCGATACTTTTCAGGTGGATCCTCTTCTTTGGGTGCTGTTCCTGAGTCTACTGATCCAGCTGCCACTACTACTAATCTTGCTACTGATGCTGCTCCTTCAGATTCTATTACTCATCAGCTTACCACCATTGTTGCTTGACTCGACCGCTTAGTTACATTTAAGCATCATTTCGACCATATCGACCAGTAGCTTGGTCATCTTTCGCAGCATTCTACTCTTCTTGGTTAGCAGCTTGATCAGCATGTTGCTGACTTTCATGAGTTTCAGACATCCACATCCTAGGCTCTCCACTCTATCAATGTCATGATGGATCCTTTCATCATTCCTCCACCGAGTTCACCTCCTCCTCAGGACATACAGTCATATAGTGCTTTTGATGTTGTCAAAGGGGGAGATGTTTTATGATTTTTAGGACTTGATGTTAATGGAGTTGATTGTTAGATTTTTATTTTTATGTTTATTTTTGATATCTTGATGTTATTATTGTACTGAACATCTTTTGGATATTATATATATGATGTTCATTCAGTTCATTATTGATGTTTGATTTTGATTGTTATATTGATTATTTGATTTATATTTGTTCTCCTTTCCTTTATGATTTGATTTATTTTTATCTCATGGCATGTATTCTAAAACAAAGGTGGAGATTTCCAAAATTTTCAAATTAAAATTTCATTTAAATGAGTTTTTACAAATTAAACTTAAATTGATTACCAACATCAAAAAAGGGGAGATTGTTAGACCTTGGGTTTTGATGTATGAGTCACGTGTTAGTCAATTTAAGTTATTTGCAAGTTTTAATAGAGTTTTTGTGTTGGTACGGGCATACTAGTTTTGGTACGGGCGTACTAAATGGCTTATTTGAATGGTACGGCCATATAGCTAACCGTACCTAGTTAGAACTGTTGTATTGAGCTTGGTACGGGCGTACCATTGGGTGGTACGACCGTATGTGAGCTTGCAGGAAAATGGTTTGTCAGTAAACCTGTTTTGGTACGGGCGTACCATTGGGTGGTATGGTCGTACGTGAGCTCACAGGAAAATTGGTGTGGTACGGGCGTACCAAATGATGGTACGACAGTACCACATTTCCCTCTCATTTTCCAACGGTAGAATTTAAATCTGTACAGGCATACTCTCTTTTATTGTATTCTCATAACCTAGGTATTAGGTTTTGTATTTATGGGATTAGTGTATGATTAATCCTTGGGGATTAAGTTATATTTGAGAGCTTGTGAGGATAGTTCTTGTTAAGGTTTGAGTGTGAGCCTAAAAAACACTCGGGTTATTGGATTCATTTATGGAATCCATTGTGTAAATTGATTGAGAATTAGTGGAACCCTAAGTTGAGACTTAGGAGAAAGTGGACGTAGGCAAGAGTTTGGTCGAACCACTATAAACCACACGTGTTGCCTTCCACAAGAGGATTTTCAAGTTCAAACTTAACATATAATAATGATAAAAAGAAGATGATACGAGAGATGAACCATAGACATTGAAATGAACAATGTTAAAAGTTGAAAAATCATATTAAAATTAATTGTGCCTTACTTAATTTTCCTAATAAAAATGAAGAACATGATTTGATTGGATCAAATTTATTATAAACAAAAGCTAATTTATGAAAATGAGGATGACCAAGTTATGACACTTATCATTAATAAATAAGTGTTCTATTAAATTAGGTCAATGAGGAAAAACTGAAATTTTAATGAGGAAAGGATAATGGTAGAGATAAAACAATATTAACCATAAAAGCATTAACAATATTTTTCACTAATACTATATTAAATGATGGCATTGAATTCAATAAATGGTAAACAATGACCAACCACATCAAGTTTATCATGTAAAGATTTAGCTTTATATAAATAAACCAAAATGGATAAATCATTCTTTTCAATTCTTAAAGTTCAATATGCAATTCAACATGATGATTTTTTAAAACAATACTAAAAGCATCAATTAAGGTCTTGAGATTAATAATATAAGAATAACCCTCCTTAGTAAAAGATAATATAAGCTAGGTAAATAACATATGATCTTTTTTTAACCATGTCTTATACGTAGTTCTAAGAATAATAACATATGGATTATAAGGGTATGAAATTTCTTATGGAGGAGAAGGATTGATCTATCAATAAATCTTATCAAGCCTTATAATTAAGGAAAGCAGAATATTTTTTAAGCTGTATAGTATTTTGAAGAAGAAGAAGAATACTAAATGCTAAAATGGATAAATCATTCTTTTCAATTCTTAAAGTTCAATATGCAATCAAGTATGATGATTTTTTGAAATAATACTAAAAGCATTAATTGAGATCTTAAAATTAATAAACTGATGATAACCCTCCTCGGTAAAAGATATGTAATCAAGTATGATTACTTTTCAAAATAAGATTAAAAATATCAACTAAGGTCTTAAGATTAATAATACAAGGATAACCCTCCTCAATAAAAGATAATAGTAGCTAGGTAAATAATATATAGTCTTTTTTGAATCATGTCTCATTAGGTAGTTCTAAGAATAATAACATATAGATTATAAGGGTATGAAATTTCTTATGAAAGAGAAGAATTGGATCCATCAACAAATCTTATTAACCCTTATAATTAAGTAGAGAAGAAGATTTAGGATAGAAACTTATTTTAAAAGTTGTTAATATGAGAATATATACATTGAAACAAGATGATTACAACCTTCCATAAATTTAAGAAAAATTGAATAGTTAATTAAACTAATTATAGAATTTAAATCTATTACTAAAATTTAAACATAAAGCAAAATAATTTATGATGCTTTCATCTTAAACTAAAATTTTTTTCAACTTATGTTTCCAAAGTATCAGAGTTATCATGGTCAATTTGATTCATAATTTTAATGAGATATTTTATAAAATTTAAAATTAAATACCTAAATTTGAGGATATATACAAGTATTAATATTTTAGCTTTTGGTTTTTCTTTTATCATAATAAGTTTATATTTTAATTGATTCTTAGTTTAATGTGAAAGTATCTATTAAAGATATATGGGCCAATAGACATTATTGTACATACTACAGTGAAACCTTCACCAAATGTGGGAATTAAAATCTATTGAATTGGTACTATATTATTCAGCAAGGTTATTTATGTAAACAAACAAATTAGAAAAGTCCAAAATTAACTTAATTTTTCCTTATTTTGACATGAATGCCCTCTTCTTTTCTAGAAAATAACAATAATATCTTTAGATTATGAAAAAGATAACCAAAATGGTGTCATTTTATTCTTCCCACACAAACATAATGACATTGTTAATTTGCAATTAAAATAGTCCATATGTTGCCCTAAATCTAATTCCATACACAATTAATCTCCTACTTTTTTCTATTATCCATCGACTTCTTATAATGAAACTTTTATCAATAAAAAACTTCACAAATTGCTCTAGATTTAATTCCATGCACAGTTTACCTCTTTTACTATTTTCTTTTTAATGTTCATTTTTTCCTTATAATGAAAATGTAAGGGAAATTTATTTTTCTAAACATGTTCTCAACTTCTTCTCCTTGTTGTAGATTAAAATGTTATTTATTTTATTTGTAATAGATGTTACTACTTCCTTTAAATTGTAGCATTGCGAGTTCAATTGGCAGGGTTGATGATAAGGGAATATCACGCCAAAAGCAAGAAAGAAAGAGATCAGACTAGATGTGGAAAGCTAAATGAATAAACCCCTATTAGCATAGGAATTATGAATTTAAAGTGTTAGTGAGTTTTAAAATCCATACATTTGTTTCATATCTATAACTAGTAAGATCTCAATCTTTAGTTTTCAATTATAGAACATCCAAATTCCATGTTCATTTTTAAAAAAGAGAAGAAAGTGTAGTCATCTAATGTTCCATGTATGTTTCTAAGCCACATGAATTATATGAGTATGAAAAATTTTGTTCGTATTTAATAAGTATGGTTTCAAAATTTTGATACTTTCATAGTTGAAAGAATATGTATTATTACCTACATCACTTGCATAATTTTTTTGTATTCTAACTTATTGGCATTTTACCATTGATGCATGGAATGCATTATATTCAACATTGTTTCCATGTTTAAACTTATGATCTTTGATTAAGCCTACTTTATGGTTGAATCTTAAGCCTAATATGGTTTGCTTGTTAATTTTATACAACTAAACTATACAATAAAAACATGTATCACTTTAAGAACAAATGGACATGTGACATGTACTTTCTATGTAAACATGGCATGCTTACATCCCATACATTCATAGTTAGTATATGACCTTAGCTAAAATATAAGATTTCCATAGTGTTGGGTATGTCTTTAGTAGTAGATAAACTAAGATTATGAAGGGAAATATTACTACATGTTTGTGGGAAGGGCTTTCACCATGCCCTAAAGCAAGGCTTACAATAGATGGCATTGAGGACCTGTTTGGAGTGAAAGTGCAATCTTTTCAAGAGGCTACCTTAAGGAATGAGACAAACTCAAAAGAGTTATAAAATAGAGTCGCCATTGGATGGTTTCAAATTTGGTTTAACTGACCCATAGCATGAGTGCTAAGTCAAACCCTTTAGAGATGGATTCAGGTGGGGAAGATACATTTTCTCAGAGTTTCTAAATTTGATTTTACCATTTTAGTTAGGTTAATTGTCCTAGGCAGGCGAGCATAAATAGGCATGAAATACACATATACTTAATATAGCATTGCAGCAATCATGGCAGATAATAGCATGATAAATATGATATGACAATCATGGTAAATGAAACATGGCATTTGCATGGCATAATATGATATAAGCATGATATGTAAGATGACATGGAATATGCATGACATATGAGAGATGACATAACATAAGCATGGCATGTAAGATGATATGGCATAAGCATGACATGTGAGATGACATGACATAAGCATGCAATATGAGATGACATAGCATAAGCATGACATATGAGATGACATGGCATAGGTATGACATGTGAGATGGTATGGCATATGCATGACATGTTAGATGACATAGGATATACATGGCATGTGAGATGACATGGCATAAGCATGACATACGAAATGACATGGTATAAGCATGATATATGAAATAACATACATCATATGGTAATGATAAAATAAGCAAAGAAGCATGAAAAGGTATAGCAGTATGAATAAAAATTAATGGCCTAAAGAAAGGGATTAAGAGAGATAGGAGGTATACATGATGAAATAAAGCTAAATCATACATGCCAGGGAAAGCTAATAAAATAGAGGCTTATTCTATTACAAAAGATCTTTGACGATACAAAAATCTGAGACGTATGGCAACATCTCCTCCACTCAAGAAAATAACCTCAGGTAGCACAAGCCAAAATGTATGAATGAAAAATGCAACCAAATGAAATGTTAAACAATACAAGAAATGTTAGGATATGGTTTATCAATTTAATGCCACATGAAATCATGAATCAAGGATCAAATCCTGAGAATGTGCCAATAACATTCATGAGACAGGGAATAAACACGAGTTAAATCATGAAAATAAATCAATTTTAGGTAAAATCAATCATAAACATAATTGGAAGATTCTAAGATCATATATGGAATCACTTAAAAAAAAGTTAACATCCAATTAAGGCTAATCATGGCAATAAACATAAAATCATAATTAAAATGGCATTTAATTGAAGAATTAAGCAAAATTAAGTTGATTTAATAGCAAAATCAATTAAATTGATCATGAAAATCAAAATTAGAAGACTGTAACATCCTTAACCATTAATTAGAGCATGAATCAACATCCAATTTGACTTCAATCACACCAATTACAATTCAATTAAGTCAAAATAGCATTTAACTTGATAAATTAAATTTGAGGCCAAAATCAATGAAATTGAAGTGATTTATGACGAATTATCATTTAAATCACTGTGACATCATAAATGCTACTGGAAACTTCAAGGTAATTGAAAATTGAAGTAAAATTGATAAAAAATGATTGGATTTCTATCATTTAAAGTAATATATGTGTCACATCAAGGTATACATGTGTCGTACATCATGAAAATGCCAATATATGCATCATACAAAGTGGTATGTATGTCATATAAAGTGGAAAGCATACCATATGCAGTGTATATAGTGTTTGCCAGAAGATGAAAATCATGTTTTATAGCTAAAACCATGAGTATGAGCCAATTATATGACTATTATAGATCATTTAAAACATTGGTAGACCTTAAATGCTACTGTAGCATTTAGGAAACCAATAAAAACCACTAATAACCCATAAAATCAAGAGAAAGAAAGGAGATTATGAAAAAATCAACTCACTGAGGCTAAGTAGAGCTTAATCTTCAATTTCCAAATGTAATTAGGGTTTAAGTGAGGTTAATTAGTCACTAATCACCTAATTAAAAGCTTAATTATATAAGATTAGTTGAGTATTAATTTTAGCAGAGTTTAGCCTTAGAATTAATCGTATTTGAATCCTCAAAATATCAATACCCATAGAGTATTCATAAAAATCGAGAGATAAGAAATGAAAACTCATTAGCAATATGGGAAAAAGTGAAATTTTTCACTTCATGCATCACATGAAGTGATATATACAATGCATGAAATTGGAAAATCAACTTCATATAATATATGAAGTTGAAAATTCACTTCATGCGTCAACTTACATGAGACGTAAACTAGATACGCCGTATGTCCAAATGATTCATAAGGCTATGAAACATGTATATACAACTTGGTTTTGATAATAAGAACTCGTATTAAGTCATATCAATAAAGGAGCAAGTTCATAACACATGTGCACAAAAAAGCTAACTTCATACATCACCCTGTACGAGCTAAAAACTAGATGTGTCATATGACTAAATAGCTTATGGCATTGCAAATAGCATGTATACAACTCAAATTCAAAAATGGAGCACTACACCAAGCTGTATCGAGGAAAATCCAAAAATGCACATGCGTGGGTGAAAATCCAGGGTCAATAACGTTATTAACAATAAATTTCTTTATGCAAAGACGACAAATGCATTTTTCATTTACCTTTCATGCTCTATAAATACCCATCATTTGATCATAACCACTTCATAAATCCATTTACCACTTTAGTAAACAACACTTATCTACCTTTTCTTTTACTATTTAAATTTTCTTAGCTTATATTGGTCTATTTTATTATTAAAAGTTACAAGTTATTAGGCTTATTAGTATACTAATTTTCTATATATATATGTCTTTTCATAGTTGCATATTGATCAGTTTACCTTAGGGGATCATCTAGAAAAACTTTTTTGAATGCTCATTATTTTAAATAACCTTCTCTTTATGCTTTACCCTATACTAATGGTGGATTATTTTAATTGCTTTCTTATTTTTTTAAAATAACCATGTTAACTTGCTTTGATAAAATTAAAACCAACTTAATTTCATACATATTAAAAATATCCTTGAATCTAAATACCAAACTCTTTCCATTTATTCTTTGATGGTGATTGCTTTCATATTGGCTTTTTATACATATGTTTTTTTTATCAAGCTTTCATGTGATACGTTGTTGCATGAAGTTATGAGTATATTAGAGTTGTCACAACCTACATTGAAAAAAAGAAAATTGAAGACTCCAAGTTTAGATACAAAGCAAGTTTTATGATCGAAGACTTTGGTAGAAATAGGCATATTACTATCCTTATGGATTTTGAAGATGATTGTTTTGAAGAAATACAAAACTTAGTTGTTTATGGAGCATTGAATGCATTGAAATTTGAATATGGATTGGAGATCCTAAACTTTAATTATACACTATGTTTTATTGTAAAACCCAACTTGAAACTTTAGTATTGAATGACATGAAAATGCTAAAAGAGTTATGTGATGCCTTAAAAAAGAAAGCTACATACCTAGGAGAAAAGCTCAAGTAATTGAGCCAAAATCATGAAAAATATAACATGCTTTTTTAACTCTTTTGTTTAAACATCGTTGCTTGAAATGATAGTATAGCCTTGCTAAAAAAATAATTGTTAAAGTTGAAAGATTGATGGATCATGTTAGGTTTGTTAATGAAATAAATTGAAGTTATAGATGTTACTTTTTCTTATTGGCCATGTTAATTATTCTATTAGATTTATTGTATTTTGTTTTTTTAAGTAACATAGTATTATTTCAACCTAAGGCATTTGGTTACTAGTTGTTGTGCTAAATGCATTTGTTGAACTACTTTATCATAATGCTAATGCAACAAGTTTATATGAAAAGTGCAAGATATGATACTTGAATACAAGGTTATGTATTTTGTTATCTTCCTTATGTTGTAATCATGAAACTACTTAATGATAACTTGTAAGAATTAATCTGAATATTTTACTAAAAAATCCTTTATATTATAAAATTTGGATTTACACAATATTATATTTCATTGTTGTTTTGCTTCCAACGCAAATATATAACCATGTTAGCTTAAAATAAGTATTTTTTGCCCAATTTAATGTTGTATTATAGTAATTAATAAGAGATTTACCTCTTATACATACACATATTGTTTTACTAAACAATTATTTACCAATTTTAAATTAATGTTGCAAGTGTGCATAGGCATTAATTAAAAGAAATTACCTTTTTGTAAAATTCCAACTGAAACAATATTCATTACTCACCAAAATTGTCTTATGAATTCCCTAATTTATTCATAAGCATCTCAAAATACCAAAATTCCCTAACCTAGAAAAGATATTTACCCATTTTTATTACAATTTTAATTGACTTATTAAGTGATATTGGAAAAGGTTAAAGATTAATAATCTATATTAGATTTCAATGATATAAAACTAGAAAGAAAGAAAAAAGAAGATATAATGCACCCGATGAAAGCATAATCATGGTTATGTAATTTGTAGTTTCATTATAGGCAATATAATTTGTATTTATATTAACACTATAGATGTTAGAAATGTTGTTTACAATAATTATGAATTATTCATCTATATTTATAAAGTATAGTTATTGATTTTATTTATCAAAAAAATAGTTAAAATAACTTATCTTTCTAAATAAAGATAAATTAATTAATATAATTATCAATCCTTAAATAATGATCAAGAGTAGGTGAATTGATAAAATTTTTAAAAAAAATTTAAAATAATTTAGCGAACTAATCAAATTTAGCATGCTCTTTCAATAAAATAAAATGGTAAATAAATCAATTTAAAATTAAAGAAAATATGAAAGTGAAAATAATTATTTTTCAAAAAATTCCTCCTTTGAAAAATCGTAAATTAATCAAAGTGAAATCTTTTTTTATAAAAATTTTTAAATCAAGCAAAATAAGTAATAATTAACAAATTAACAAATTAAAAATAGAGAAGAGAAGAATAATAAATGTTGTAATTTATAGTGGTTTTGCTTAAATGTTTATGTCCACTTTCTCAAAACCACTGTCTGAGACGTCACTAAATGAAATCTTATTATAACAAGTTTTCAAATGCTAACTTAGAACCTTTATAATCACAAGTTTTTAAGCTAACTTGAAACCTCTACCAAGTGATCTAATATCACTTCCCCCACAAGCAAATATAGGGTGTTTATAAATCCTTTAAAAAATAATAGTAGAAAGTGTGAATGGAGCTCTCTCACAACCTAATATAAATCTTATGAAAATTAAGAGTAAATATCCAATCTAAAGCTCTTAGAGTTTTTAGATATGTCAATGAAATCCTTGTATTATCTTGTTTCTTTCATGTATTCTATGTATATATGTATTCAAAAATTCCTGTATTTACATTTCAAAATATAGCCATTATAATTCATAAAAAACATAGAGTTTAAATAAGTAAATTTTTCAAAATCTATTTAAAAATAGTTTCTGTCATATAAAATTAACAAGTCAATTTTAAGTAATAGATAGATTATCAACTTTGAATTTTGAAAAACTTTACATTTTTGAAGTATGAAAATTATTTTGAAAATCATATTATTAATAATAATATTTTTGATATTTGAAGAATATATTATTTTGAGCTTTATAAGGTATTATTCTCAAATTTTCTTAACAAAAGAACTAAGATACCTTAATGAAAAAACTTCCAAAGTAAGCTTCAAATCTTCAGAAAGATCCTCAAGTTTCTAATCCTTAACTTTTTTCAATCGAAATATCTAAATAATAAGATAAGAATTCAGAGAGATCCTCTTTAAATATTTTGAATATCTTCCACAATATTAGATATAAGTCCTTCATTCCACGTATTACCTTTGTAGAAGAGATTTTCTTCCTTTCTTGAATATCTTTAAATATATTTAATTTAAAAAGGAAACAATTAAAATCAAAGAATACCTTTGTTAAAAACATACATTAATTTATATAAAATAATTTCCTTATAACTCAAAATTTATGTCATGAAAATATTTTAGATAATTTTTATAAACTTTTTTAATGAAGGCTAACCAAAAATATTTTTCAATAAAATCATATAGTCATGATTATCATTTTCATAAAACAAATCTTAATTTAAAATTGTATATCTACTTTTATGAAAAGCAACTATAATAATTTATAAAACCAATTTTTAAAAGCAACCATTATTTCCAACAATATTAATTTAAGTAAATTAATTTAAAGAATATTTTATCAATTTTTATTAATAATGAAAATCAAAAATATTATCTTCAAATCAACTATAATATGAATCAATTTCTCTACATAAAATGTACATCATGAATAACTGTAATGTCATCTTAATTTTTAAATGATTGATGCATTCTCTTTAATTGAAATAGATCTCATTTCTTCATTGAATCTTTTTAAACAATTAATTTTACTTATATTTGCTTTTTACAATGTTTCTAAATATATGATTATTTTAAAAGAAACTACATGGTTATTTTAAAAGAAACTACATGAATTTTTCATTTGTGCTAATTAGAGTATTGTAACACTTATATTCTTTATTGCTCTTTCAATTATCTATAAATAGATCTAGCTATCGATATTTGAATATTGATATATTTGTAACCACAATTACAATAAATGTATTTTTTTCAATTCTTTTAAAAAAACTTATTATTCTATTTTCAATTTATTTTTAATAGTTTCTAACATATAGTTGCATAGTTTGTAAACAGTAATGTAAACCAAAACATTGTTATGAAATTTGTATTGTCATTATAAACAATATAATTTATATATATATTAAAATTATTTACATGAGAAATGTTGTTTAAAATATCTATAAATTATTGTACTTGTATTTAGAAAGTACAGCAATTGGGCTTATTAATGATAAATAATATTAAAATTAAATTTATATTTTAATAAAACATGAATTAATTAATATCATATGAATAGACTCTCTAGGTAAAATGTATATCATAAATATTTATTATTAGTCCTCAGAGTAGTTGTCAAGAGGAGGGTGAATTGATAAATTGAAAAAATTTAAAACAATTTTAACATACCATTTTCAAAATCAGTAAACTATTTTTGAAACTAGTGAGCTAATATAAAATTTAACAAACTATTTTATCAAAACAAAATCAATTCAAAAATAAAATAAAGTTACAGAAATAAATTGATTGGTTTTTAAAAATCCCCGTTTGGAAAACAATAAATTGATTTAAGTGAAAACCTTTTTTTAAAAGCCTTTTAAAATAAACAATTGAAAAATAACATGCTAAAAATAGAAGGAGAAAATAAGAAAATAGTGGATACATAATATATAGTGGTTCAACCTAAATACCTACATCGACTCTTTCAAAAATCAATGTTTTGAGATTCCATTAAAAACACTACAAGTTTTTTAGGCTAACTTATAACCTTTACAATCAAGTTTTCAATAAGCAAACTTACAACCTCTTCAAGTTTTAGTAGATTAATTTGGTAAACTTTTCAAGTTTTAGTAGATTAATTTGGTAACATCTTCAAGTTTTTAGCATACTAACTTGACAATCTTAAGTTTTCATAAACTTACTTGTATTCTCTTCAAGTTTTCACAAATAAGCTTACTTGAAAATCTCTCACAACTTTTACAAAACCTATTGAAAACATTGAGAATAAATATTCAAATTAAGCTCTTAGAAACATACTTTTTAGATATGTATAAATTTAATCCTTTTCATTCTCTATTGTCTTTTATTCTTGTGTTTTCTAACTTTAAAATTTATATATTTATATTTGAAAATATGACGGTTATATTTCAAAATACATAAAGTATAAATATGTAAATTAATCAAAATCATTTTAAAAATAGCTTTCTGTTACGTTAAATCAGTGAGCTTATTTTGCATAATAGACAGATTTATTTTCAAAGTTGATTTTTGAAAACTTAACATTTTTTTAAAATGGAAGTACATCTGAAAATTATTTTGTCAAAAGACAAAATGTTATATTTTGAAGGTTATTTGATTTAAGCTCTATAAGGTAATTATCCTCAAAATTTTCTTAATAAAAATTCTAAGACTATCTTAAGAAAATAAATTCTCAAAATAATCATCATCATCTTTTATAAATTTTTTTGACATCTTCCATAAATGTAGTTGTTTTCACGTTAATTCAAGCTGCTTCCATTTTTAATATATTTTGATTTTTGAAAAAAATCAAATATATTAAATATGTACTTAAAATCTTTTGAAAATAATATAACATCAGAAATATCTTTAAATGATAATAAATAATTCTTTTTTCTTTTCAAATATTTGAAATAATCAATATTATAACCTTAAAATTATTATCAAAAATACTAGATCAAATAATTACCAAATTACACAATATTATCCAATAAGATATTTATTAAATATAATAATTATCCATTTAAAATATTTAATCATAATTATCAAGTAAATTAATTATTCACAATGATAATTGTTAGACTCATTTTTTTTATTTAAATGATTAACAAATCAATTTAAGTCAATTTATTAATCTCTTGATATTGATTCAAGAAATTCATTAATCTCTTGATATTGATTCAATCTCTCTTTGCTTTTGCTTACATTCTCTCTTAGGTTTTCTTTTACAACCCTAATCTATTTCATTTGTAATTCTAGATTGATGAGAGTGTTAGTGTATGCTCTAGAGCATCATGTTTTATTGTACTTGAACGTTTTAATCAATGAAAGGCATTATTCATTATTTGATTTGCTTGAAAGACTTTTAATTAAATAATGAATTCCATGATATTGGAACAGTACAAGGGAATTCATAAAGAGTTTATGAAAT
>CANYBF010691703.1:0-12402 GCA_948192965.1 Dalechampia spathulata
GTATACTAATGAAGCGAATCGGGTAAGACAACTTACCCGAACGGGTAAGATGCATACCCAAACGGGTAAGATCAAACTTACCCGAAAGGGTAAGTGTCATACCCTAACACAATCCAAAGATACCCGAACGGGTATGAGACTCACAATGACAAAAAGATCTAAATGCAACCCTAATTTGAACCCTGAACTGCACCGGGATGAACCAAGATGCCCGTGAGGGCAAAACGACAAGGAGATAGGCTCGATTCATCCCAATCAATCCGACCGATCCAAAATTAGGGTGCGACAATGACTCAAAGAGCCTGGCCTCTGGCCCAAAATATATCATATATGACCTAGTACCCATAATACGATGTATAGCCTGGCCTTTGGCCCATTAATATCATTATCGTATCATTTCCACCTTATATCACCACCATGATATGCCATGATTATGCTTAATGCATTGTATGATCATATGTAATGGGTGTTGTATAATGTCATTATTTATTCGTACACTTTCCATGTATATCATAAGTAATTCAATGTGAAAATGTCATTCAAGACCATTAGATAGGTCAAGAGAGACAAATCATAAACAAACTTTTAGATAAAGAGAACATCATTGCAAGACCTTTCAAAACCCATACCAAAAATCATAATTTTCATCAAACTGTCCAGAAAAACACGCGCATACCTAAGCCTAGCTCTAGCCTAGCACCTAATTTGGGTCAAAATACCCATCCAAAACACAAGGAAAATGACCTAAACTTAATTTTTGGGAAAACCACAAAAATCAAAAAATCAAGTCCAGTCACAGAAAACTCACCTTCTCTGGAGGAGCTCGGGACCGATGGGAGTCTATGGCAAAGGTCTCACTGATTGCATTGCCAAAACGAGCCCCAAAGTAGCTGTGATGGGTTGTATGCTTGATTAGAGCATAGCTCGGGATGGATTCCGGATCCTAGGGGGTCGGTTGTATCCTAATACTGGCCATTTTCACAAAAATGCAAAATTTTCAGTATGGGGTTTGAGAGAAAATCAAGTTGTTAGGGGGAAACAAATTGATTTTTGAATTGGAAGCCAAGAAATATAAAAATTCCAAGCTATGTGCGCCACACATAGGGGAACGCGCTCCACACGTAGCAAATTTTGCTAACATGCACCACCTTGTGGGAGTGCCTGATAATATGCACCACCCTCCCACTAAGATGCACATTAAAATTTAGGCCTCTGGTAAAAATTTTAGAATTTTTGGAGTTCATTTGCTCCACCGAGCCCAATTTTCACGACCCACAACGTCTGAAAAATCCAGAAAATCAGTCAGAACGTAGCAGACTGATACCTAAAAATTCAAGTATTTTTCCTACACCATTTTAATACTAATTTCACTGATAAATTATTTTTCCATGTCTGGCATAGATAAGAAATTGAACCAGCAGACGATCAAAAGTAGTCAAACCTTTG
This sequence comes from Dalechampia spathulata, assembly GCA_948192965.1. Lineage (NCBI taxonomy): Eukaryota > Viridiplantae > Streptophyta > Magnoliopsida > Malpighiales > Euphorbiaceae > Dalechampia > Dalechampia spathulata. Next base: position 1,447 of record CANYBF010691703.1, read on the forward strand.
ACTTATGGTCAAGCTATTGACCAGACAGTGTTGCATTCCGACAGAGGGTCCCAAATGCTAACTTTGGAGACAGACAACACTTATTTGATAGCATGAGAATAGATCTGATGATTGATCACCTTGACCCAGCAGATGGGTCACCTTTGGTTCCGCAGCTGAACCACCTGATCCAGCAGAGATCACAGAGTCAAGCCTTTGACCTCAAAACCCTAGCCATAGGCATCTGAATGCCGACATCAAATGATGAATCTCGCAAAGAAGCCATCGGTCTCGCAGTGACCACCAGTCAGCCCTGATCGGAATAGCCTAAACGTTGGGCTCCCAAGAAAGAGCTGGGATTCTTACTGGTCAAAACCGTTGACTAGAAAATATCAGCGACCTAGCAGAGGATCCCAAATGCCATTTTGGCGATATCTGATATTTATATGATGGCGTGAGCATTGACCCTACAGACGATCATCCAGATCTCGCAGTTGACCATATGATCCAGTAACGATCGCAGAACCAAGCCTTTGGTTCCTAAATCCTAATGCATAGGCATTTGAATGTCGACTTCAGATAATTCACTCGCAGCAAAGCCATCAGTCCCGCTGAGGACCACAGATCAGCCTTGATCTTCCAGCCCAAGCATCGGGCTCCCAGTGGCAAGATTGGGTCATAAGCCTCAGCATAAGCAGCAGATCAACATTGATCTTCCAGCCCGAGCATCGGGCTCCCAGTGGCAGGATTGGGTTTCAAGCCTCAACGCGAGCACCCCCGCGAGTCTCAGCATGGGCATCAGGCCTCGACACGAGTATCGGTCAGGTACCTTTCTTACTTCCCGTGAAAAGTCATGTTATGATCAGATCTCATTTTGATAACTTACGCTTATGTCGCCTCAAAATGGTCCTAATCAAGGGGCAAACTGTTGACCCTAGCTTTTCACACTCATGCAATATCGAGTTTCTGTTGATTCGGCTTGATATTAGTCCCCGATATCAACCCCGATTATGCACACATGCCTTTATGGCTTCCCCTGTGCATGTCGGTGCACAGGGCACATCTTGGTTGGTGGGGCCCACCATGACATCTGGCGAGACCCGTCACCCTCATTAGCCTATTCTGGGTGTGTTGTGCATACAGAACACACCTTATTCCAACTTACGCGAGGCAGGGCTTACAGAATGCAAAATATGGCATTTTGGGTTTTTAGCACTATTCACCTAAAATAGTGCACAGGTGGGGCCCACCACCTCTATCGAATTATTCTGTGCGTTCTATACACATAGAATGCCTTATACTCACTACACAGCACTTGGCATACCAAATGCCACATTTCGGGACCACCGCGCTGTGGGACCCATTAGGTGCTAGTAGGGTCCGCTACCCCTATTGGCCTATTCTATGTATTCTGTAATTACAGAATACATTTCACAGCTACCTTACGTAAGTCACATCCCGTGGCATCCTGAATGCCATATTCCAGGCCTGTCACACTGTGGGGCCCACTAGTCATTAGTGGGGCCCGTTACCCACCATAATCCATTCTAAGTGTTCTATACACACATAACACATCCCACTTGCTGCCTTACTCAAGGCAGAGCACTCGGCATGCCACTTGCCACCTTTCGGGCCCATTGTGTTATGGGGCCCATCGAGGCACTGGTGGGGCCCACACCCGACTTAGCCTATTTCGAGTGTTCAATGCACACATAACACATTTTCTTTGGTACCTACGCGAGGCATGACTTTTTGGCACACCGAATGCCATTTTGGGCCAGAATAGTGTCGTAGGCCCTAAAACGAGCCCATTAGTGGAAACTCATCGTTCGGGGCCGAATTTGACAAAACTTAAAACTATACAGTGACTCAAAATGTCATTTGCATCTTCTTGGACATATGGCATGCATCTTGTTTCACTCATACGGGGTGGAGCACATAGCTATATGCGGTGCGCATAGCCCTATGTGCACCGCATGTCGCATAAAAAAGACGTTTGGTTAGGAGCCTTCTCGGGACCAAATCCGGAAAAACTTTGTACTGCAAAGTGTCTTCATATGTCAAATGATGCTTGTTTGATAAATGGCATGCATCCCGTTTCGCTCGTACGAGGTGCAGCGCATAGCTATATGCGGTGCGTATAGCCCTATGCGCACCGCATGTTGCATAGAAAAGACGTTTGATCGGGAGCCTTCTCGAGACCAAACAGGATGTGAGCCATAGTCCACAATGCCTTAGGATGCAAAATGATGCTTATAGGGCACGGGGCACATATTCTGATGTAGCCACAATGGGCCCCATATGACGGGTCTAAAACTATATGCTGCGCATATAACACTATATGCATAGCATATAGGCTATGTGCTGCACACATAGCCTTATGTGTGGCGCACATAGCCTTTGATTTTTCAAACCCGGGGCCAAAAATTACAAAATTGCCACGCTCGATTTTTGCTCTATAAATATAGAGCTTGGGGTCTGTCATAAGGATCTCAAAATTTGCTCTGTGAGCAGCCAAACCTCTGCTAAAATACTCCCACAATTAATTAAACACTTAATTAATTAAATTACTTAGGTTTAGAGACTAATTGGCTCTATTTAGGCTCCCTCAGCATGGTTGGAAGCAAGATCAAGGAAGAAAAGCCTCTACTACAAGGTAAATTCTTCTCTTTTTTCATTTTCCTTCCATTTCTCCTCTGTTTTTACAGGTATATGCGCCATATATACACCTATGTGCACCACATGTAGCTCATGTGTAGCGCATATAGGCCTATATGCTTCGCATATAAGCCCCAGATTTCAAAGAAAAAGCTATTTTCTCCCGATTTTCATCGATTTTCTTCCCGATCTGGCCACTCCAGTGGCATTCAAGGCCTTTCCATGCCTTGGGTGTCCTGGATCTACCTTAAAACTTGCTGGATCTTGAATAATTTTAACTTTAAAATTATTTTTCATGAGTTGGATGCAAATCCATGAAGCAAAACTCAATTTTTGGGTCCGATCTGCCTAAATTGGGGTCGGATTTAGGGTTTTTGCTTAAAAATCTTTGATTTTTGCTCTGTTTTTGAAGCTATGTGCGCCACACATGCCTCTATGTGTGCCAAACACAGCCTATTTGTGGTGCACATTGATCTATGTGTCGCGCACATAGATCACATTTTTCACAGAAAACATCATTTTTCGCTCGATCCGCTTCAAATCTGATTTTTCCAGTGACTCCAGTAGCTTCTCCATGCACTTGGGGTTTTGGATCTATCAAATATTGCTCAGATCTAATTGATATTAGCCTTAAAATTAATTATTTCATTTAATTACGTAATTAAATGTTTGAGCTGCAAATCGGAGGCCGATTCGAGGTCAAAATGAGGTACTGTCTTCATTAAAGTTGTTGGATTTTGTTTGTAGTTTGATTCTGTACTGACAGTTTCCATTTTCTTGTAGATCCAGAAGCTATGTGGGCCACATGTCCACCTATGTGTGCCACACACAGCCTATGTGTGGCGCACATAGGTCTATACGTGACGCACATAGTTTGCTATATTTTTGACAGATCCAGTGGTATTTGATGCTTTACAATGGCTCAAATATTCTTGATACATCATAAAATAATTATATTTAATTAATTTTGACCTTAAAATTAATTTTTACGATAAAATGCAATTTTTAATCGTATAAATATGATTTTTGAAAGGATTGGAATTAATTGGTCGAGTGGCTATCTCTAGTAATTTTTATGTGATAATAGCCCTCCTAATTAATTTTCTATGATCGAATAAAAATAACTTTGCCTAAAATTATTTTTACAAAATTAATTTTCACGATCCGGCTCGTGTTAATTTTTATAATTATTGCCTAATAATTATCGAATTTTGACTTTTGGTTCGTGCTTTCACATGGCATTGGACTAGTCAAATAAATCTTAAATTCATTTACTACTAACGAATTTATGTGTTTATTTTGCATATTCGCATCGTGCATTTTTGGCTCGTGCAACCCGAGAAGGAATAGTACCCGAGGAGGAAAGAGTGTTACTTAACACCCAAAAATTATGTATGCATGGACATTTATGTAATAGGATAGGGTTATTATTTGTTTTGTAATAATTCTCCCTATTTCCCGTGTGTATCCCCTACTTTCCTCTATCCCTTTCACCGACCATTATTATTTTTCGCTCATGGATGATTTATAGTTGCCTAAATATATGTCATCATGTCATATACCATGTCACATGATACATCACACATGTATATGCCATGCCATGCATATTCCATGCCATAACATACTATATTTCATATGCTTATACATATAAATACACCGATACAATCCAATACGCCAATACAAAATACAATACGCAACCCGCCATTCACCATATTATATGCCATGCATATATATGCCATTTCACATGTCATTATGCTATGTGTCATGCCATGTCACATGTTATATACCATGTCACGCCATATGCCATGTCATATACCATGTTGAATCCGCTATGCCATGACATGCATATGCCATGCTACTACACATATACTGCTATGTCATGCCATACATCACTTCACATATCATGCATATGGTATGCCATTCATTATGCCATGTCATTCATATGCCATGTCATTTTGTACATACGCATTATATCATGTAATGCATGCGTCATGCCATACATCATCTCACATGTCATGCACATGACATGTCACTCACCTCACATGCCATGCATATGTCATATTATATATCATGCATGTGATATGCCATCTATTTCACATGCCATGCATATAGTATGTCATCCATGTCACATGTCATGCATATGCCATGTTTTGCATCACCTCACATATCATACATATAATATGTCATTCATTTCACATACTATGCATATGCCATGCCATGCATATGTCATGCCATACGACTCACTTCATACGCTGCGTATACACCAAACACCAAAACGATCCAAGCGCACTAAAACGTATTATGCTATATATACTATTTGCCATGTTATATGCTTATATACATGCTATCTTGCCATATCATGCATATGATATGTCATTTATGCTCACATGTCATGCATATGTCATGTTACTTTATTCGCTATTCTGCATGCCATGCATATGCCATGCCATCCAAATGTCATATAGCATTATATGCCATTCTACGTTCAACCTTGCAACCCCAAATCACATGTCACGCTGTGTGCTTACATTCACGCTAGTATGCTTGCCTGCTTAGGACAATTAATCCCAACTATAATGGTAAAATCGATTTTGGAAACTCATAGAATAGATCTCCACCACCTGAAGCCAATCTCTGAAGGGTTTAACTAGCACTCATGTTATGGGTTGGTTGGACCAATCCAAAACCATCCGGTGGCGTCTCCTTTGTGACTCTTTCAAGTCCATATCATTTCCTAAGGGAACCTATTAGGAAGACTGCACTTTTGCTCCAAGTGCGGTCCTCGGTCTATGAGCATCGCAAGCCTCGCTCTAAGTGGTCGGCAGAAACCGGCGCTCACACTCACTCAAGAAATCAAGAAAATACTTCAAGAATATATCAAAATGTATTTAACAAAGAAAATAATGTTTGTAGATTGATTTCTTACCTTTAATAAGGTTAATCTACACTTATATAAGTTATTCTAAGCTTATATGACCATTGGGGATGCATTAAATGCAAAATAGAGCCGTTATACAACTTTTTCAAAAATGCTGAAAAATACATATTTTGACCCGTACGGCCATACACCTCCCTGTACGCCCGTACAGCACCCAAAAAATGTCTCCAAAATGATGCCAAAACATTACATATGATCGTACCATAAAGTGGTATGCCCATACCAAACTTTCTAGACATTTTTCCACTCCATATGGCCTCTTTGCATGCCCGTATGGCTTAAGAAACCAAACGGTACACCCGTATAACACCAAAAACACTGAAAAATAAAATTCCTAAGAGCTCTAGTACAATCGTACCACCCATTGGTACGCCCGTACCAAAACTAGTACACCCGGATGTGTTCCTGTACGCCCATACCAAGCTTAAAAATGCTCAAAAATTTAATAATTTTCATAAAACATTGTTTGTTAACATCAAAACTAAAAATTAAGGACCCCCAAGGTCCCATAGTATATTTTACGAAACGTAAATTTTGATATGTAAAGTTTACTACAAATGTACAATTGGTATGCAAGAAGTATATAATAAGTATATTAAAGGTTTACAAAATTATATTTTTTATGAATTCAAAAAATCAGAGATACATGTATTTACAGTATATTTTACGAAACATAAATTCTGATATGTAAGGTTTACTACAAATATACAATTGGTATACAAGAAGTATACAATAGGTATACAAAAGGTTTACAAAATTATATTTTTTACAAGTTTAAAAAATCAAATATATAGGTATTTACAGTATATTTTATGAAATGTAAATTCTAATATGTAAGGTTTACTATAGGTATACAATTGGTATACAAGAAGTATACAACGAGAATACAAAAGGTTTACAAGATGAATATAACAAACTGAAATCCCTTGTGGAAATAACAACACATGTCGGTTTATAGTGGTTCGGCACTAACTCTTGCCTATGTCCACTTCTCCTAAGTTTCAACTTAAGGTTCCACTAATTTTCAATCAATTACAACATAGATTTTACAAATGAATCCTAAACCCCAGTGTTTTCAAGCTCACACTCAAACCTTTACAAAAATTAACCTTACAAACTTTCAAATACAAATTAATGCCCAAGCATTAATCACTCACCAACCCATAAAAGCAATCCCTATCTTTCCACAAGTGGGAATATAATAGATGAGAGTTTACAATAAATAAAAAAACACACAATATAACTAAACTTACTTGTTCTTGACAATTAAAGCTCAAAGGAAAAGTTACTCTACAAAAACTAGCCGTTAGAGATAAAATGTATGAAAGTTTTATATGAAAATAGTCGTTAGAAAGGGTTTAAAACCTTTCTTAAAAGTCGTGTATGATCGTACCTATCTTGTACGCCCGTACAGATTTAAAATTCTTTAAAGAAAAAATGAGAGGGAAATATGGTACAAACAATTATCTTGCGAGCTCACATATGGTCGTACCACCCAATGGTACGCCCGTACCAAAATAGGTTTACTGACAAACCAAATTCCTGCAAGTAACGATACGCCCATACCAACCAATGGTACACTCGTACCATGCTCCATCAAACAGAACTAACTAGGTATGGTCAGCCGTATGGCTGTACCGTACCAAAACTGGTACACCCGTAGCAACACAAAAACTTACATAAAAATGGCAAATAACTTAAATTGATTCACACATGGCATACATATCAAAACCTAGGGTCTAACAATCTCCCTCTTTTTGATATTGGCAATCAATTTAAGTTCAATTTGCAAAAAACTCAATGAAATGAAATTTAGATTTGAAAAATTTTGGAAATCTCCCCCTTTGTTTTAGAATACATGCCATGTAACCATAAGTTATCAAACAAGCACAAAGAAAAGAGAAATGAATAAACATAATCAATAAAATCAAAGTTAATCATAACACATAAAAGATAAACCAAATAAGATAATGATAATAGACTGAATAAACATCATATATATAATGTCAAAAGATGTTCAGTACAATGATAACATCAAAAATAATATGAAAACAAACATAAAAAAAATATAACAATCAACTCCACTAACATTAAGTCCTGAAAATCATAAAACATCTCTCCCTTGGACAACATCAAAAATAATAAATCACTATGGATTCTGAGGAGAAGGTGGACTCGGTGGAGGAATGATGAAGGGATCCATCATGACACTGATGGAGTGAAGAGTCTCGATGGTGGATGTCTGAAACTTATGAAAGTCAACAACATGTTGATCAAGCTGTTGACCAAAAATAGCGGACTGTTGTGTAAGATGCCCAAGCTACTGATCAATCTGGTTGAAACGATGCTGAAAGGTATCCAAGTGGTCGAGTCGAGCAATGATAGTGGCAAGCTGCTGAGAAATAGAATCTGAAGGAGCAGCAGTAGGAGCAGGAGCAGCAGTAGTGGCAGCTGGATCGGTAGGTCAAGAACAGCAGCCGATGAAGAGGATCCACCTGAAAAGTGATGCTGTCAGTTGCAGCTAAGAGCTGCCTGGCGTGTGGCATCAGTGGACAGATCAGAAGAGTCAAGCCACTCTGCAGGAGTGTCATCAGGAAGTGGAACATGCAGTCACTGATAAATCTCTACAGCTGGACGACCATAGATAGAGACAGTGTCATTGGGAAGGCCCAATGACTTAAGGTGAGCGATTTTTCTAAAGATGTACTTAGAATGAATCACAAACTCGTCATCAACAGTGCATTCAAAGAGCATAGAGTGCTCAATGAATGAAAGGTCAAGGTTTGGACCTCGTGGTCCAGGAGAAGGGTGAGTAAGGGGAAATCTTGCAGCTACTGGCAGATGTGATGGATGATAGGACTGAATAAGATAGCCCTGCTAGGCTACTTCTAAACGCCAACCTCATGGAAAGAGTACTAAAGCCAACGTCCAGACTGAATAGGAGTACCCGTGACCATGCAGTATAAGAAGATAAGGTTAGGGCCTGTAATGGTGTCATTAGAATCTGATCTTCTAAAGATAAGATAGGAGATTAGTCTATGACAGTAGAAGAGTGCAGGTGATTTAAGGCATGAGGCCTTTTGACGAGATGGATGGAAAGAGGTGTCGAGGGCAATGTCCCTCTAGAAAGCATTACGATCAAATATTGTAGATTTGGCATTAAAAATTCCATCTGTATGAAAGCCAAAGAAACTATCAAACTCAGAAGTAGAAAGAGAATGATGCCTCTGGAAGAGTCTAAAAGTGCAGGAGAAAGAGGTAGACAGAGAAAAGGTCTGTAGGAACTCAAGAGCTACAGACTTAATAAAATGGTTAAGTAGAAACATAAAATTTGACCAACCTACATTAGTCAAATATCTCAGAACATCATCCTCTAGTCTGGTCTGACAGAGAGTAGGATGACATGCAAAACGAGAGTGAGAGAAGACTTTCTCACTCAGAATGGATGTCCTAATAGTAGAGGTAGGAGTAGCCCCTTAGGGGCCAGAGCCTACAAGAATAGTGCGCTTGACTCTCTGTGAGGAAGAGTCACCGCAGTCTCCAGGAGTAGACATAAGTAAAATCAGTGAGAAATAAGTAATGGAGTTAAAAAAAAATAGAATTTTGCAAAAATTTGGTAGAATAACGATAAGTTTTGAAAAACTGAAAAACTAGAACCTGCACGAAACTCAATAAAATTTAGTACACAAGTCCTAAACATAATCCTAAGTGATAAACTCTAACGAACCTAGAGCTAAAACAACCTAGAATGATCAAAAAATCAAAAATGTAAAAAAAGATAGTAAAAAGCAATGAAACAGTAAAAATAAAATGTAAAACAGAATAAAATAATTGAAAACAATACCAAAATGGGGAGTAGGATTACGGGTAATATAGTTTGGAAGAGTTGGAAACTGATTTTAGGGAATTTGGCTGAGGATTTTGAGAGAAAACTGAGTTGGAAATGAGTGAAAAACTGAAAAATCATGTTTAAAAACTATTTTTTAGGTCGTGTACGGGCGTACGGGTTGGTCGTAGGGTCGTACAGGCAAAAAATACCTTGAAAATTCATGTCATGTATGGGCGTACTGGTGACACGTACGACCGTACCAACTGTAGACGTTTGGAATTCAAGATCGCGTACGAGCGTACCGAGCAGGCATATGGCCGTACGAGGCTTTCAGTTAAAAAATTTTAAAAGGAACGCGTACGGGCGTACTGAATTTGGTACGGCTGTACCACATGGCATACGATCGTATTGAAATGAGTACATGTTGTACCAAATATTGCCAAAATTTTAGGAATTGGTCATTGAGGATCCGTACAAGCGCACCAAATGTTGTACGGCCGTATGGGAACTTAAAAATGAAAAAATTTTGGGGAGTTTTCTAAATTTTCTTGAAGTTTTTAAAATCCAACAATCACTTTTATTTCAAAAATGACCCATATATCATTCCTAATTCATGTTTGATGAAATTTAACCATTCTTCACTCAGGGGTTTTGTAAAAATATCTGCTAATTGGTGAGTTGTATTAACAAATTCTAATACAACCTTTCCTTTTTATATATTATCACGCAGAAAATGATGCCTAATATCAATATGTTTAGTCTTAGAATGCTGAATGGGATTCCTAGACAAGTTTATAGCACTAGTATTATCACATTTTATAGAGGTGCAAGAAACACAAACATTGTAATCCCTTAATTATTATTGAATCCAAAGTACTTGAGCACAACAACAACCTATGGATATATATTCAGATTCAGTAATAGACAAAGATACATAATTTTGCTTCTTGCTAAACCAAGAAACCAAATAATTACCTAAGAAATGACAAGTACCTAAGGTACTTTTCCTATCTAACACATTTCTAGCAAAATCAGCATCAAAATAAGCAATCAAATCAAAAGAATCATTCTTAGCATACCACAAGCTATAGTGCATTGTGCCAATCAAATATTTGAAAATACATTTTACAGCACTCAAATGTGATTCCCTAGGAGGTGACTGAAATCTAGCACACATACACACAACAAATATCATATGTGGCCTAGAAGCAGTTAGGTACAACAAACTACCTATCATACCTCTATATTTCTTTTGATCTACTTGCTTGTCATTTTCATCCAATGACAATTTTGTAGTCGTGCTCATTGGTGTTTTGCTAGCTTTTGCATCTTCTAGTCCAAATTTCTTTAACATTTCTTAAGTGTATTTAATTTGGTTGATGAAGATTCCATCTTCATATTGTTTGACTTAAAGTCCTAGGAAATACTTTAATTCTCCCATCATGCTCATTTCAAATTCTCCCTGCATGCACTCAGAGAACTCCTTGCACAATTTTTCATTAGTAGCACCAAATATGATATCATCCACATAAATTTGAACAAGTAGAATATC
>CANYBF010691769.1:0-10382 GCA_948192965.1 Dalechampia spathulata
ATGTTGAATGGAATAGCTTGAGAAGTTTTACCTTGAGTAGCTTTCTAGTTTTCTCTTTTAAACTTGGTAAGATCTATGTAGATCTCTTGAAGTAATAATTAAGAGTTCTTATCATACCCAAAACTGGCATAACACTCTCCCATAGAATAGTTAATAATCCCATAAGCAAGGAGATCATTAATTATCCTACAAGGGACCTATACAATTTTTTTTCCATTTTGATTCATTTGATTATATCAAATAATGTGTACCTATAATCTGATGATATTTGTAAACATGGGTAATATCAATACATAATAGTATGCATTCATAATATTCTACGCATATATCATATATCTGTCATGCATACTCATACCATCATCCATTATATGAGATATGTGTATTTAATTAACATCATAAAATGGTATCAATATTACACATGATAAAAGTACATAACATAAGTATTACTACCGTTAAGGTTAATATAACAAGCTGTATATACAAAAGACATCACGGAGTATGTTACATTAGTCCAAAACTACTTCAAGAATGAGATTCTGCAAAATCACAACCTCCCTTGATTGTAGATTAGTCAACCCAAACTCTTTCCCGAAGGTCCTGGTCCTACGTTCATCAAATGATAAATGCTAAGTGTAAAACTCAATGGTGCTGTAAAGTGAGTAAATAATATGATCATTTATCATAAGAAGCACATTAAAATTAAATCATCATAAACAATTATTAAATAGTATAACTATATCATATCATGTCACTTTACATCATTCTTTATTTATTATAAGCAACACATATAGCCTATTGTGTAAGGATAAGAATAAATACCATAAGATATCCACCATAACTTCTTCTGTATCAAATATTGTATTTAAACATTATTGCTTTGTATACTTTTCTATATAAGCACAATTATAGGACATTCATCATTTCTTCCACTGTATTTTCATGATATATGAATGATAATGTATGTTTGTGAGAATGCAATCATGCATTGCATTCTCCCTCTAATTTTACTGTAACATTTCTTTTCTTTTCTTTATGATTATGGACAATCCTGTACTGGGTCCATTTCTCTATGTACCAGTACTATATCATTCTCTACTTCTTGTAAGAACATAACATTTCTCTATGGTTCCATGGTAGAAACCTATACTATATGATTCCATCAAGGGAATCAATAATAACTATATGCCCAGTACACTTTCATTGAACATTACTATATATATCACTTTTTTTCCTCTTTATATCCTCGATATGATACAATGGTGGTCATTTAATGCCATTCATCATATAAACTCATTAAGTTGCTATCATAAGCCGTCAGGTGAGAAGTCATCATTTTAAGGCCCTATGTGTTAGTGTATGCTCTAGAGCATCATGTTTTATTATAATTAATTGAACTATTTATCAATAAAAAGCATTATTCATTGTTTAGTTTACTTGAAAGGTTATTAACTAAATAATGAATTCTAAGATATTGGAACAGTACAAAGGACTTCATAAAGAGTTTATGAAATGAGATTCTTATTGTATGTAAATGTTCAATACCTAAATTATCCATGATCAGTGTATTAATAAGAATGGATATTATTAATGTGGTTAAGATCAGCACATGTTATACTTCCTTTAGGGATGATTCTAGTTCACCATGATGAGAGTTGTCTAAAGTGAACATCTAGATGCGTAGTAGGGGACTGACTCATTGAAGCCCTTTCTAGTGAGATTTCATATGGATAATTGATATATGTCTATGAAATATATCTCACTCATATCAGTAGTGCAAGTATCCTTAAGACTTGAGATAACAAGGTTATCTTAATTATGGATCACTATGTTTTGACCCCTTTGTTTTATTCCTCCAGAGGAGGCATTCATAACTTGGAGGTTGGATATAATGTGAAGTGAAGGTATTTATTTATCAATAAAGGATTCACCACCCCAGATTAAGTGTAGGGTTTTATCTCATTGATTCATGTAATATTCTTTACTCGGGAATCTCTGGCCACAGTAGGATGCCTATTGATGAATGAGTTTCATATGGGCATTTTGGGAATAAAGATTATGGTACATGAAACATCAAATTTAATGCATGTCTAACACACCTGATTATGCATTGAGTTGACATTAATCCATACTCAAACCTAAATGAGATAGTGGATGGTGAAAGGAGTTTATTGCATGGAATCTGATGTGGAAGGGTTATAGTCAAACTAATTACCTCTTGGAATTTGGGTAGTCATGATGTGTGTCTAGACACTACTCATGATTTACATATGATGTTATTAAATGGATTTTAATAATAGATTCATATGTTACCAACATGTCAAGAACCCAAAAGGTCGCACACTAAAAGTAAGATGAATGATGATCATGAATGGATGTTGATAAAGTAATGTTTTTTAGTTATAAGATAACTTAGATCTTTTATTTTCATTAGAAAGATCATAAATATAGCTTTGATTTGATACTAAGATCACTAAAATCTGATGAGTAGAACTCAAGATACAAGTGATTTAAGATGACATGTTCTACATGCATGGTATATGCGGAATTAGACGCAATTAAATGACTTAATGGTCAATATGTGATTATCACATAACTTATTTATGTATGATGAATTAAAAGGAAGTGTACATGATTTTCATGTGCTTATGGGAAGGAGATTTAAGTTAATCACATGCAAGTCACATGCCAAAAGCATGTGACATGCACATGACTTAACTTATTAAACCTAAACCTAATTAGGGTTATAGTATTATGTTTTGGTGAAAAAAAAAAGAAAGATAGAACCATATTTTATCTGCCTCCTTCCTCCATCTGATTCCAAGGCATTCAAAGCATAAGAACAAAGAAAACTATTTGGTTTTTGAAAGAAGATCAACAAGCAAAATTTATTTTCTTCTTAACCTTTCATCCATTCTTATTATTTTGTTTTACTAGTCTAAAAAGCAAAACAAGTAATTTTGATTACTAATTGTTCTTGTCACTTGTATGGATAGTTTAGAGATCCTCTACGTTGGGGATTAAAAAGTTTGCTCTAACTTTTCAAAAGGACAAGAAAGAAGGAGATCTGCTTAAAAGTGAGTTTTCAATCTCTTTTTGATAATCTTCTCTATGTTTGATGTATTCTATGAATAGAATTGCTAGATCCAATGAAATCACATGTTTTAAAAAGTTTTAAATTATATCTTCTACTACTAAACATGTTTTCATAAACCAATACTATGTAGTGTCATAAAGTGAATAGCACAAACATACTACCCCTTTGCCTTTATCGATAGCTCACAGAGAAGTATGAGTCTTGTCCACTAAACCTGTAGCATTTCCTTTTTACATTCACTTAGTAGAGTCATTCACATATTGTACTTGACTTAACATCTTTAAGAATTCATAATCATTCATGACATGTTATCATCATTCAACTTTGGTTCATAATGAGCATATAGGCATCATATCATCTCATAGTATTTCATGCTTTGCATTCAAGGTTTATGCATGCCTTTTGGCCAACTTGAGTCTTTGAACCATAATACCATGCATTAAGTGTATTTATGCACCATTGACTTCCATTTGCATATTTGGTTAGCTATTATCTCCATACACACCATTACACACCTTTACATTTAAGTACAAGTGCATGTATAAGTCATACACATGCATATTGGTATGTAAATCAAGTATTTAGTACATGCAAGCATACATAATACTTGTCATGATTATGTGTGGACATATAGAATTAAATTTACTTCATGCCTCTAAGTGTATATTCTTGTGTATTATGAAAAATTGTAAGGCCTAAGTATGTATAGCATTGAGTTTAGGAGCCTAGAATGTCCATTCATTAAGGTGTCAAAACATACAAGTCAAGTTACTATTCATTTGTTCATATGCCCTATTCATTTGGTATGTTTTACTATTCATTTGGTCATTTTTAGTACATGTTTCCTTTCTCTTTTTACTTAGTATGCATAGGCCATTATGTACCCCTAATGACCATCTTATGAATCATGAATGACACTCACTTTTAGTACATTATCTCATGCATATCTCAAGGTATTAAACCATGCAAAAAAAGTACCAAAACTTGGGCATTTAAGGCATACAACATAAACATGTTGAAACTAAAAAGTTCAAATACCATTTTTGCACGTACTTAGCCTAAATGAAATTTTAAGCAATCTTCTCAGCCTTTAATATATACAAGCCATATGCCATTAGAAACTAAACTCATTAAGGTTTAATTTAAGCTATAACATGTAATTTAATTCATCCATTAAAGATTCCAAAACTCAAAAGACCTCATGCTTTATAAGAGCCTACCAAAATGCACTAAAATGCACATTTTTAGCATACCATTAACTTGTGTAATTTTTTCCCATACCATAACTTGGTCATATGGTCACTTTTGATGCATGAACTTGTTTTCCTAAGTCCTATCTTTAAAAATTACATCCATATTTACAATCATACATTCACATCTCTCATAATACATAATTTTACACAACTTGCATGTTATGGCTCACTTGCTGCCTTATAAGTGTTTTCATGCATACCTTAATCATTTGACTTCCAAACCACATTAAAATCCTACCATATTAAATGAAAGCATACATATACATGTTATACACAAACTCAGGTCTAATTGGTCAACATACAAGGCACTTATCCAAACTTAAAGGCCAAGTACACACATTATACACAAAGTACATGCTTTACTGCCCATTAACAAACCTTTTGGCATTTTCATGCCATAACTCACCTTTACATGCAACCAAACCCCATTTTCAACATCTAAATACATTATTCAATCATGTTTTTAGAAAAACTCAAGGGCTTTACACTTCTATCCCCTAAAATAATGAAACCTAAAATATTCTTAAATTAGGTAGCAAGTTGAATTTCAAGTTACCAACACATATAATCATCTTTCCATCAACATTTAAGTATTCCAAACCTTAGAAGAACCATTAATCATCATTCACACACTTCAACAGTAATTAAGGTGACTAATTCAAGGGTTATAAGTTAGGGTATATAATTTTTACACACTAAAATAGAAACTCATTCAGTTATACATAACATCAAATTCAGCAACCTTACTTCCTTTTTCTTTCATTATTCAATCCATTTCTTTCATTCATACATAATTAACATAACCTTATAGTAACTTCCCCTTTCATTTAAAATATAAGAAAGCATGAAGAAGAAGAAGAAGAAGAAGAAGAAGAAAGCATGAATAGAGCATATAGAACACCAAAACAACATGAAAACCAAAACCTATGCATGATTTTACCTTGGAAGAGTATTTCCCTTTAAGTTAGAATGAAAAAAGGAAGAAGAAGAAAAGAAGCCAAAACTTGATGGTGTTAGGATGAAGAAATTGAATTATGCACCTCTTTAAGACAATATAAAATCAATTTTTGACTTATGTTAAATAAGAGCTAATCATGTTTCAACATTTATCAAGCTTAGGTTATTTCCTTAACCAATTTACTTCTTCTTCATTTACTACTCATTTTTACATCATTTTTGGGTCATGCTTTCATAAGAATCCACTTACCTTTCATCATAGTGTTATGGACATGAATCATGCATATAATTGTTCTAATTTGACCCTTAACTTTTCATGGAATGTCATTTGTATCCTAACTTACCATTTAACATACCATTGCTTCTATTTTTACTTTAACTTATATTTACCTATTTTAAACTATACTTTATCATATAATAACATGTTAAACATGCCAATGCATCATCATACACATATAAATTCCATCATAGAGCTTAATCCAAAGCATTCCATAAAAGCATACCCGATTTGCATCTTTAGTGCATATTCACATCTATAATCATCTTTTCACTTTATTTTCATTTCTTTCAATCCCATATCATAAGGAATTCCTTTATCTATAAGACATTTCATTTCACATTCCTCATGTCAAAGTATTCATGCATCATACCTCATTCATGCATTTCATGCACTAATCAATCATTCACTGTAACATATTGATAAAATGCATGCACATAGGAATGTTGTATGTGTACGGATGTGATAGTTCTTGGTCTTCCTCTTAGTCATGCATCTAAAGAAACAACCAAGAATAAAAATTAGAATAAAATAAAAATAAAATGCTTAAATCAAATTATACTTTTTAAAAATGGTGTTGAACAAGAAAACCACCAACAAAGATGCTAAAAACTTGATGGTAAAAATTTTGACTACTCTAATCCAACCATAAGTGTATGGGTTATTATAGTATAGTATTGATACCATAAGAATTTTTCATTTATCCGCCATAATTCAATTTCTAACTTCTTTAAGCAATAAATAAGTTCTTCAATTTTTAACTTAAAATAAAAGTAAATTAAATCAAGGAAAGCTATAATGAATTAAAAAGAAATGATAACTAAATATAGGAATTGAAACCCAAACCACCAATTTAGATTAATTTTCATGTGCTAAGTTAATTTGATACCCATAGATATTCAAAATCATCAACCCCCTTTCTTAAGGAAAATTTAACTAAATTTATTTGACATATTAAATTAAATCTCTTAATCAATTACCCAAATCAAAGAAATAATTAAGCACTCTTAAGGAAGTTAAATAAGCATGCAAATCTATCAATCATAAAAATTAAACTTGAATGCTTAAAGTAAATCATGCATCAATTTTTATTATAAACATAATCACAATAGATTCTAATTTCTCAACAAAAATATCACAAATTAAACATTCATAGCAAAAATAACCTAAGCACACTAAATCACCTTAAAAAAGGATTTAAAGTTACAATTCCTAAATGAAAGAATTAGCCACACATGCCTAATAAGTTCTCAAGAGTTTTAAGAAAAGAACATAAATTTCTCTCTATCTAGACTTTACTCTAAATAATTCTACAATAGGATGTGGATGATGCCCCATTTTCTTCACTTGATTGCCTTTTATCTTCATTGGGTATTAATGGAGGTAGAAGCGTTTCATCTTCCTTGAGTTACCCCTTTGTTTGGTCATAAAACCCTTTTATTTTCTTATCTAAAACTCCTACTTATGTCCTAACTTTTTTGTTCAACACATGCTCCAAATCAACACATTTAAGGTGGTCATGATCGCACCACCTGGTTACAATCGTGACATAAAGCTTGGCCTTGGTTGTTCTTTGATCTATCATGATCATGCCAATGCTGTCATGATTGTGATAACAACATTTCAAGCTTGTTTGGTAGTTTTTCACTTAACACTTAACAAACATATTAATTATACCGTAAAAAATATAACGGAATAATAATTAAATAATAATAAATGACACTATAAAACACCTTAAATACCATGTAAATACACATATATCAGGATATCAACATCCTCATACAATAGTTCATCAAAAGTATTCTCAATAAGATTAATGATGTCCTAGTAAACCTTTTAAGGCATAAGATCTTTGAAATCTAAGCTTGCAGCTTATTCTCCAGTATAACGACTATGACATGTTCTAGGTGAACATGACCAATAGTGAGATCAGCAACATCTCTAAAAGTTTAGAATTCATCATTAGAGTTGATGGGAGAAGTAATAGCAAAAATATTTATCTTAGAAGCTATCAAGGCTGATAAATCATAAACATTCTTAAAGAAGGCAAACTATTAATCAAAGAAGTCATTTGAATATAGTAACTCAGGAGTGCAATCATATTAAGTCTTGCTCTAAATAAATATGACCACCTTACACTCCTCTGGCTTGTTAAAAGTATAAGGATCAAATTCAATACAATATATATCATCCCATATAGTAGTAAGGATCTTGAATTTAATTGGACCTTACTAAAAATGGCTCAACCCTTTTACAAGAATGAAGTTCATATTTAGTAATATTTTCTCTACAATGAGGCTCAATTGGTACAAGCATCTCTCTAGTTCTTAAATGGCAACAATCTAAAGACTAGTCATTAGTGGCACATCTTAATTGATGTAAGCTAAGGCAACCTCATCGTCAGCAATAATAGTCACAATACCCTCCTTGTGCAAAAGTTTGATATTCTGGTGCAAGATAGATAACATACCTTTGAGTGGATGGAACCATGGTTGGCTTAGTAGTAGGGTGAAGGCCTATAACTAACTTGACCAACCTAACTATGACAGTTGTTGTGAAGGTGCTAGTAACCTCCCTCTTTAATGCATCATATGCTTTGATGATCACCTTAGATGGCTTTAAGTTTGAGGGCTAAATACCAAGCTTCAGAAGCACCTTTAGAGGTCATATCTTGATATTAAAGCCATCATCCACTATCATATGTGGAATAGAGAAATTCATAATATGCACTCTAATGAAGACTACCTTGTTATAGTGTAGTCCCTTGAATAGGATATCAACATCAGAGAATGTGATGTTTGATCTCAATTCCTGATTCACCAACTAGCGCTTCATGGTACAAGCAGTGGTAGTAAAAGATATCCTCATGCTAAATAGTACTTTGATGATGACCCACCAGTGTTATTAGGACGATAGCACCAAGTCTCAAATGCTAATGTTCTCTTACATCTTCTTTGGCTATTTGATCACTAAATCCTCAAGTTTAGCAACCTTTTTACATTTATCAATAGGTTGTGGAGTTTGTCCGCTACTAAGACAAGCCTCATCCATAACGAGTCTTGCCTCGATCAGCTTCTTCCCATGGTTAGGAGGAGTGAACACCTTGCTACTTCTTATAATGTTATGAACCCAATAAGAAATCTTGTTGGAACCAAGCCCCTTCTATGGCTTAGAAGGCTTTGATGTTTATTTGGCTAGCTTTAAAGTCTCAATTGACACACTCTTCTTCTATTTTCAAACTCTTACTAATTCAAATTTATCTACTTTCTAAGCGCTTACTAACTCATCTTTTAAGCTATCATACCATATATCAATGGCACCAACATTAAACCACCATTATGTCTAAACTTGATGGTTGGAAGAATCATAACTTCACTATCAAGGGGAGAAAAGGAGGCAACCTTAACTAGATCATATAAGTGAAGTTGGTTTTTTGGTAATTAGTAATAGGTTGGTTTTAATAAACTCATGATAATTGAGCTCATCAAGTTAATAAGGTCTTGAATGATCCACGTAAGGGAATAATAGTCATCCATGTTATGGCCATGATATTGGTGATAATGATAGTAGGTTTTAGTGTTTACTCTAACTAGGCTGGTGTTTGGAAGTTTGATTCTAGTGGTTTAATGAGTTTGGTTTTGAGGAGATGCTCAAAAACCTTGAAAAGTAGCATTCTAAGATTCAAGAATCTCTGAGACTAATTAGTGTTTCAAAGGCTGATTAGTGGTCCCTTTAGTAAGATAAAGAATAATCAAATTATCTAGTCATATGACAAGTCAGTAGTGCTCATCATCATGGTGTAAGTCTTGATATGATTTTTTGGATCCCCAACCCTATTGTACTTAGGAACATCTAGGAGCTTGAACTTAGTAAGAAGTTTCATGATTGCTCAGACCGAGAACTCATCAAAGTCCAAATCAGACCCCATGCCTTTGGTCTTCATGATGGAGTATAGTTATTCAATCTTCTTTTCTAATATAAAAGTCTTAGATCTATAGACATCATGCATTTGGATAGGAGTATCATCATCCATCTCCATTGCATATAATTTAACCATGTTCCCCTTATCCTTGATTAGAGCTGGTAGGGTGATGAAGTCCCTAAGGCTTGGGGCCTCTTATTTTTGTTATTACAAAAGGGCCTCTGTCGCACCCTAATTTTGGACCGGCTTGACTCAGATCGAGTCCGGGATGATTCTGGACCATCTCGGGTTGGTCTTGGGCCATTCCGGTTTGATTCAGATCATTCTAGGCCATTCTGGGCCAATTCTGGCCCATTTTGGGACGTCACATGCCGCATATGTTTCTCGACCCTCGCATATGACACGCCGCATATGTGAGCATACGCGATCGCGTATGTCTCCGGGGCAGCAATTTTAAAAGCTTTGGAACTCCATTTTGCAGGGGGTTGGCATTTTGAGAGCTGCGAGATTAGGGTTTCTGATGGCTAAAAACATGATTAATCTTCACTTAACCTAATTTTGATTAATCTAAGCAATTAGGATTAAAATAAACTCAACAAATCACTTAGATTAGGTGATTTCATTCCTTAACGCTTGGATTTTGGACTACTTTCTTTTCCCTACACTCGGAGCTAAGGAGAATCGACGAGAGGTTAGTAAATCTATCGATTTTTATTATTATTATGTGATTTTCATGATATCCATGCTTGATTTTGATGAAAATTGAATTGTTTTAATGTTTTACGCATGATTTATATGTATTTTGGATATTTTGCTTTCGCTTCATTTTGCGTGCACATTATCATGTGCGATCGCGTATGATCATCACCATATCATACG
>CANYBF010691781.1:0-15052 GCA_948192965.1 Dalechampia spathulata
AGAATACTCAGAATACGCGACGGTCCCGCCAGGCACCACAGTGGGCCCCCAGTCCTGAAATGTTCTGCGCATCAGAACACACAGAGGAAGACACAGGGGCCTATATGTATAATCGAGATCAACATCGGGGACTAAATCCTAACCGAATTAACAAAGATCTAAAATTATACAATGGTGAAAAGTGAGGGTCAACAGCAATAAATATGGCATAGCAATAAACAAAAAATGGATATACTTTATATTTATAATTAATATTACTTTTAGCTAAGTTTATGAACATGTGTTCCATTTGCATTGTTCAAATCAAAGCACTAGCTTAATAATGTTAAGACTGGTATAGAGTGTTCATAATGCATTAAACCTAACTTCTATTTCTAACTAGTCTCCTGCAAGATTTTCTGATTAACTATTTTAATACTCTCTTTTTGCTTTAGAGCTTTAACTTTTGCATGAGTAATCTTGGCAGATTTTCAACTCATCAAGTAATCATTTTTTCATCATCTTACTTTTTACATGAGCCACCTTTAGAGGTTTTCAACTTACCAAACTTTTATTTTTATTTTAGCTTTCATTTCAGCTTTTGCTCTAGACAAAATACTTCTTCAATTAGTCAAGGTTGATTAGTTTAGAGATATCATTGCCCTCCAAGTCTAAGATGCAAACAACGCTTTTAGATAAGATCTTCTTAATAAGGAATAAGTCTTCCCAATTAAGCCAAAACTTCCCCCATGAGTCTTGATAGCCATTCTAACAATTGTAGGCTTAACCTTCTTATTGAATGCATTCATTATTAACTTTTTGCAAAGCTAAAATTGATACAAAGTCTTTAGTTACTTCTCATCAATGGCTATGAGCTACTTATATCTAGCCTTTCTCTACTCAAATTTTAACAATTAAACTTCCAAAATAACCTAAAGTGACTTAAGCTTCACTTTTATAGGCAATATAGCTTTTATCCCATAAACCAAATAATAAGGTGTAGCACCCATCGAATCTCTTGTAGTGGTTTGATAACCCTATAAAGTATATGACAACTACTTATACCAATCCTATTAAGTTTGCATTATCTTGGTTAGAACTTTCTTGATGATCTTATTAGTTTCTTTGACAATCCTATTAACTTAAGGGTGATATAGTAAAGATTGATGATACTTAATCCTACATTTTTCTAACAAATATATAACTTAACCTTAGAACTGCACTCTATTATCTAATGCTAAATGGAGGAACCCATAATAACGTATGAGATTATTTTGAATGAAATTGACAACCTGCTTTAATACTAGTTTACTATAGGATTCTACCTCCACTCATTTAGAAAGTAGTCAATAACCACCAATATGTATCGATGTCCATTAGAAGCATTTGAATGAATCTCACCCATGATATCAATTATCCAAGTTAAGAATGGCTATGGTGTTGTCAAATTCTATAATTTAACTGGTAGGATATGATTTAAATCTTCGTGTATCTAACACTCATGATATCTTTGCATAAATTGTATGTAGTCTATCTCCATGGCAAGCAAAAATTAAGCTTGGTGTAAGATTTTTCTATACAGAGTGAATCCATTCATGTAGAACCCATAAGCATTAATATGTATTATTTACATGACTATTTCAATCTCCTTCCTCGATATACATTGAAGTTACAAGCCATTAACCATTCTTCTATAGAGAATACTTTGATGCTAGGTAAAGTTAGCTATTAGCCTTTGCAAAGCCAGCTTATCAATCTTGTTTGCATCTTCCAAATAAGCACCAGTTCTCAAGAAATTCATGATATCTGCATACTATGAAGATTCTTCAGACTAGTTTAGTACCATAACCTATTCTCCCTCATAGTAGGGGATTCTTTACTACTAAATGATTATTGGCTAAATCTAACTCTATGGATATTCATATATTGAAACTAGTATATCTAAGGCATCGATCATTTGATTCTCATCTCGAGGAGTATAAAAAATTTACATTGGATAAAATTGTAAATTATGAGCTTCATTGTATTTAGCATAAGGCTTAAGCCTTTCTTCTTTGACATCTAACTTGGTTATTTATTAAGGGATCACTAGCATCAAATCTCTAAATATTTTAACCTCTTGAGTATTAATCATTAGTAGAACTTTAAGCTTGAATAAACATGTTTCATACTTAACTATATTGTTAGTGATTGGAAAGCTTAATCTATTTGAGAGCTTAATTAACTTGCCTTTAGGAGTGATCAATATAAACCTGATTGTTACACCTCTCTTATTAACTACACCATCAAAGTGTAGTTGCCATTTCTAAACATCCACTACCCCCAAGTGCTCATGAGGGAAGTCCAGTTCAAAAGTGTCTAAGTCATCCACCGGCTTATATGTTAAGAATTTGATAATTGTTTGACCTTTGATTACTTTCTTACTGATATACTACATATCAAATTCAACTAATAGGATCAACTACCTAGAGAGCTTCCTTACAAGTGAAGGAACTTCATACATATACTTCATAGGGTTGACCTTAGAGATCACTTGTACTTGATAAGATTAGAAGTAGTATTTGAGCTTCTTTATTTCCTATACCATAATTATGTATAACTTTTCAATAATATTATATTTGCATTCTATTATCAACATCTTCGTACTCAAGTAGTAAATAACATGCTTAAATTCAACTTCATCCTCTTAAGCCATCATTGCTCTCACAAACTCATCCTCCAAGGCTAGATAAAAGTAGTAATGGCTTCCCTAGCCAAGGTGGTAGTAGAATTAGTGGATTAAAGAGGTAATGTTTCACCCTCTCAAATGAGAACTGATAATTCTCATCCTAAACCATGTTAGTTTATGAAAACCTATTTGACAGCGGAAGATATAATTTAAAACTTTTTAAAAATACATTTTGTAATGAATCTAGCAATTCTATTTATAAAATACATCAAACACAGAGAAGATTATCAAAGAAGAGATTAAAAAACTCACTTTTAAGTAGATCTCATTCTTTCTTGTCCTTTTGAAAAGTTATAGCAAACTTTTCAATCCTCAAGGTAAAGGATCTCTAAACTATCCATACAAGCAATGTACTGATTAGTAATCAATATTACAAGTTTTGTTTAGAGATAAGTAAAACAAAACAGAAAAGGAATGGATGAAAAGAAAGATGAATTTAGTTTCTTCTTATTGATCTTTTATCAAAAATCTAAATTAATCTTCTTGTTCTTGAGAATTACTTGGAACCAATGGAGAAGGAGGCACCCAAAATTCCTTGTTCTATAACCCTAAAAGTTATGTCAAATAACTTATATAAAAACCTAATTAGGTTTTAGGTTACTTAAGTTATAAACATGTACATGTCACATGCTTTAGGCATGTGACTTACATCTGCATGACTTAAAATCCCTCCAAAAGCACATGACAATCATATGCACTTTCTTTTAATTTATCATACATGAATAAGTCATGTGACAATCATATATTGACTATTAATTAATTTAATTCCATCCAAATCTGTATATACCATACATGTAGAACATGTCATCTTAAATCACTGGTATCTTAAGTTCTACTTATTAAATTTTAGTGATCTTGGTATCAAATCAAAGCTTTTTTCATGATCTTTCTAATAAACATAAAAGATCTAAGTTATCTCATAATCATAAAACATTATTTCATTAACATCCATTCATGATTATCATGAAAGATCTTTAGTTTTGCTAAACTTACTTTATTTACTGCTAGGGTACTTTTTTTAAGTAGTTGCATGATAATTTATAAAGATAGAAGTCTCAAGGAAACTTAAACCATTTACCAACAAACTGTTGATATGTCCAGCTACTCTACTGATGTTCTGGTTTTGTGACTTTGCTTGGCCCTGCGTTTATCAATTGAAAAATGCTGAGTGTAAACTCAGTGGTGCTAGTTATAGGATGTAATACAAGTAATCATATAATCCATTAGTTATAACATTTAAAAACTTAAGGCATTTATATTTCATGATATGTTGATGCCAAGTAAACATTATGTCATATACTTCAAAATAGCATGTCTATTTCATTTGTATTTCATGTCATATATATATATATATATATATATATATATATATGAACCATTTAGCATGACTATCTTAGAATATGATGAAATTCCAACCATAATAAGTATTTAAGTGAAGTTAATATATCCTTTAATCATACCATGAATTCACATCATATTGTGTCGTATGTCATGAATTATGAACAATGCATATTTATGAGAATGCATTTATGCTATGCATTATCCCTCTTATTCCTTGATCCATCATTCCATTTAAATGCGCATTTACTCAATCTTTCATTATAATATAACTTTGATTCTTTACATATGAGCTCATTAAACATCTTGCTTTTCAATTCTGTTTCTTTCATATCATGATAACATATTATTTTATTCCTGTAGGAATTTATATTATTGTGCCTAGTATAATCATTTAGCCTTTTTCTCATATCACATCATATTATTTTTCTCCTTATTTCACCATGTCATGCTATGTCATGTTTATATTGAATGCTTTATGTTCATGATATATATATATATATATGATGCATAACTAAATTCAATTTGTTATAATAATGTAATGTTATTGCATTACCAAACCTTTACCTCTTTGATCATTTAATGATCGAGGACTTCAAACATACCAGCACAAACCTGATATGTCCTTCTCTTTGTTAATATCCTTGGGTGATTCATGAATATTTTCCATTGATTTACCTATTTCAAAATCAATATTAATCTTTTATTAATAATTCAATTCATTTTAATCATTCTTATAATTATATACCACTGAACTAGTCAATCTCATATTTAAATTGAGTAATAATATTTATTACTAAACAATTGATCTTAGTAATATCTTATTACATTTCAAAATATGTTTAATCTAAATTAATTTGATCATCATTTTCTTTCTAATGTTACGTACTCTCTAATTCCAATATCAATAAATCGTTTAGTATCTTAATAGTTACCATGTTACTATTAATTTGTAAATCTATCATAAATTTTGTGTTAGTTATATAATTATATAACCAATCTTATTCCATTATAAATTGCTTCTTATTACTTAACTATAACTGCATTTTAATAAGACAGTTCATAACATCTTATTTAATTGTGTCTTATTATTATATATATATATATATATATCATAATGAAAAATCTGTACATAATTTCTGTCGTTTATTTCTTATTAAAACCAATATCTGTTATTTAATTTTAACAATTACATCTCATATGATTATATTCTTATATTATTCCTAAACTCATAATTTATTTGATTAAACTGTTTTATCATCATAATTATGATTAAACAGTCATTAAAATCAATATTACTTAATCATCTTAAATTGTCAAATTATATCACCCTTCTATAAGTTTGCTGTTTAATATTCATTAATTATCTCAACAGTTAATTACTTTGATTATTTTTCTTATATTTTTCTAATACCAAATACTGTCATTTTAGAATATGAAAAACAATCATCAATTCAAATTATTGCTATAATTATTTAGACTTAAACAACCTTATAGAAAACCTTTTTCATAATTTTATTTTAAAACTAATTAATCATTAAATTAGTAACATTACTCTACTTCAATTCTATTATATATATCTAATCACACCCAAAAATAATTTCATATGACTTTATTTTACTTCTCTTAACAATAATTCATGTTATGTGCCTTAATTTCACTAAAATCCATTATTAAGCATAAACATTAATCAACCTTTACTTAAATAATTCTTGATTGTATTTCATTTATTCATAACTTAAATATAATCATTAATCTTGATACTATAATTTAAGATACTAAATTCAATTAATCATATAAACTCAAATCAATAGAATCAGTATTTCATCATATACTTAAACTTTACTGTTATCTTAACTCATTATTCTGTCTAACAATAATTCTCATATAACACCATATTATTAATTTAATAAACTGCTTAAAATCATTAAACATACTTAAACAATTAATCATTTAAATCCATTTTTACTATATAATCTTATACTTCAATTTAAGTCCATTTGAACTCTTAATTTTGTCTTCTAACTTCCTTAATTAAAACATCACTTTATCATTTCATAATTCTTCTTTTAAAGTACTTAATATTCTTATTTAAATAATCATATGAATCCATAAATTCTTGTATAACCGAATCCTTAATGAAATTCATAAAAATATAGAAAGTTATTTCTTAAGTCCATCTTTCTTCATAAGTACTTATGTTTCTTATTTCTTTATAAAAACTCTATTTATTCTTAATTAAAACTTTAAATACCTTAATCATACTTTAACTTAATCATTTAGTTTATAATTTTCATGTCTTTTATGCTAAAAATGAAGATTTAGTCTTAATTCATCAAAATACTTATCTTAACACTTAATTTTCAACTTATACTTAATCTTAATCCTTTGTTTATTTATAAACCACTTGAATTTATGTTTTAAATTTACCAATCATTAAGAAAATTCATTTGAATGCTTCGGCAAAAAGGAATCTCATAACACACACACCCACACAATCAATGACCTTTTTATTTCTTATTTTTTACAATATCAAGCACTAAAACCATCAAAACATGAACTAAAAATCATTAAAAAGTCTAAATACTATTATGCTAAAACTCAAATTTCACCAAAAATTTGAAATCAAGTCATTCTTTCACTAATCAACACTTACTCTTACTCACCTTTAAGGAACCAAAAGAAAAATCAACTAAAAAGATGGTTTCCTTCTTGATCTTGTTCCAAACTTGCATCACCACTTACTTTCAACTTGTAAGACTTGGATCCACCGTAACATACACATGCATGTTCATTTTAGAAGCTAAATAAAATAAGAAATAAGATTAGACAACAATATAGCTTCAACTTCTTAAGAAAATACCAAAATATTGATGGATCCAACTTACCCTTAAGAAATTACAAAGAAAGTGTTTCGGTCACTTTCTTAATGGAAGAAAACATGCATATATCCAGCCACAACTTAAAGATCCAACACTAATCTAGCTGGAACATGAAGATTTTACATCAAAAGTGAAGGAAACCTTTCGGTTTTAAAGCTTTAAAGGAGAAACACATCCACTCCTCTAAGATAAAGAGAGATGAATGGATCTTCACCAAATCTTGAATCTTGCTTGAAGAAATTGATTATAACTTAAAGAATAAGAAGAGGATGAGAAGATAAGGTACATTTTTCTGTTGTTGGATGGAGAAAATGAAAGAATAAGATGAACATAAGAGAGGAAGTGAAGAAAAAAGAAAGGAAAAATGTAAAATGAAAGGAGGAAGGTTCCGACCTCTTAAACTTAAGATAAGAAATAAGTGGTTTGTTTCAAAAATAAGAGGATTTTCAAGTGATAAGGTGATATAATTTGTTGGATATGCATGTGAGGTGTTGGGTGAGTGCAAAAGAGCAAGTATACACTCATTTCACTACATTCTAGCCCTTAATTTGTACATATATAGTTAATTGATTTAATTTCTACCTAAAACCACCTTTATTTCGTATTTTACCCTCTATTAATACTTGAATACACCATATTTTACTGAAATTACTATCCATCAATCTACTCAATCAAATAAAATATAATTCCTTAACCTTCTCTCTCCATCCACTAACACTAAAATCCAAATTACTTTTTCAATTACTTATACACTTTTACAATTACCAATCCCACTTCCATTTAAATATACTATTTCAAAATACATTTATATGTATTCTATTTTTCATTTACATTTATCTATTTATCATCTTACATAACACTAATTATCTTATTTTCTTAATTATGACATCATCTTGGTCATTTATGATATCATTATGACATCATAAAAAAATTCTACTTATATATTTTTATTATTCAAAAATTTTTATTATATAAACTTACTAAGACATTATTAATTCATAATTACTTATTTTCTAAGAAAAATCAAATTAATTTCACTCACTTACATCATCATCACTTAATTATGACATCATAATTAATCCAAATTTCAATTTTGCTAACTTTTATAAATATCTAATTTAAGTTAACACAAGTATTTAGAGAATAATTAATCAATCAAATTCAATGTTTTTAACATAGAAATCATTGATTTAGTGCCGTTCAGGGGTCATTTCAATGGTTTGCTTCAAATTTTTCAATTTCAATCTTTAAAGCTATATACTCTAATCTTATCATATACTCATTATCATAATCATAATCTCACATCATTTTCACATCAATAACATATAAAACATATCATTTCAAGCAATCTTATGAATGCAAAGTGTGTGCTCATTTTAGGATGTGACATCATCAGTTGCTTAACATTGCTTATTTATTTTATATGCTCATACATTTCTCATTCATGTATTTTTGGCTCGTGCCGCTTGATGTCATGCTTCCCTTAACATGAGCATTCTTAGTGGATTATCCTTAATAGAGTGTCCTTGATTCCTAATGGATTGTACTTCTTTCCCTATAGATTTGCAAGCCTCAACATGAGCATTTTGTGGGCCTCAACATGAGCATTAATCAGGTATTATCTCTACTCTTAGATGAAAATTCATGTTATGATTAGGTCTCATTTTGCAAACTATTGCTTGCGTAGCTCTAAAATTATCCTAATAAGAGGGGTGAACTGTTGACCCTGAATTTTTACCTATGCACATGCATTGTTGGAATTTTTCAATATGGCTTAGTGCAAATCTCTATTTTCAAATTCAAGTTGCACACATGCATTTTGGGATGTCATAAGCTATTTGGTCATATAGCATATCTAATTTTTAGTTCTCATAAGCCAATGCATGAAGTTATCCTTTTCATGCATGTATGTTGTGTACTTGCTTTTTTCTTAATACAACTTGACATAGATTCCCATTTTCAAAATCAAGTTGCACACACATGTTTCATAGTCTTGTGAGTCATTTAGACATATGACACATCTAGTTTATGGCCTATGTAAGCTGATGCATGAAGTAAATTTTCAACTTCATGCATCACATATACCACTTTATACAATGCATGAAGTTCTAAAATTCACTTTTTCCTACATTGCTAATTCATTTTTGCTCATTACCCTTTAGGTCTTATAAATATGCTTCAGGCATTGATTGAGAGAGGACTTTTGGAACCGATTTTAAGGTAAAAATTTGTCAAAATCAAGACTCAATTAATCATACTTAATTAAGCTCTTAATTAGGAAACTAGAGACTAATTAACCACTCTTAAACCCTAATCACATGTGGAAATCAAGGATTAAAGCTTTATTAAGCATTAGTAGGCTTCCTCACTTCCTCTTTTCATGTGATTTTCTCTTTAGGATAGAGTTTAGTTTGTGATTTTGCTTGTTTTTGAATGCTATAGTAGCATTTTGAGACTTTCTAATAGTTTAAATGATCTATGATAGTTGAATAGTAAGTTTACATTTTTCAATCATTTTTGCTTTGATTTTTGATTCATTTAAAGTTTCTAGTAGCATTTATGATATCACAATGATCTTAATGTCCTGGATTCATCATAAATTATTTTAATTTCATTAATTTTAGCTTCAAAGTTAATTAATCAAATAAAATACTATTTTTGATTTGATTTAGTTATAATTGATATGATTGAAGTCAAATTGAGTTTAATAACATTATTATGCTTAATTAGATGTTGATTTCTTTATAGGTGATAGTACATGTGATCTTAAAATCCCTTAATTATTTCTTTAACCAATTTTGCCTAAAATTGATTATTTTGACATTTTTCACGATCGGACTTATATTTATTACATTTTTCATTATTGTTGCCATTACATTTATTAGGATTTAGTCCTTGATTCATGCTTTCATATAGTATCAGATTGATCAAACACATCCCTACATTTCATTAGTTACTTAACATTGCTTATTTGTTTTATTTGCTAGTGCATTTCTCATTCGTTCATTTTTAACTCGTGTCAACCAATATCATGCTTCCCTAAGTGGAGAAGATGTTGATTAATGTCTCAGATTTTTGTATCATTGAAGACCTCTTTATAATAGAATAGGCTTTTTGTTCCTCTTTTAACATGTATACTTGGCTTATTCATCATGTATTCCCTTATTTCTCTCTCGTTCCCTTTCTTCGGGCCATTATTATTTTTACTTCTCGTTATTATGCTTGCTTTTGTTATGTTGCTATGCCATATCTGCCATGATATGTGCTATATATACTAAGATTACCATGTTATCTTTCACATATCATGCCTATGCCATGTCATTTCTCACATGTCATGTCTATGCCATGTCATTTCTCACATATCATGCTTATGTTATGTCATTTTTCATATGTCTTGCCTATGCTATGTCATTTCTTCACATATCATGTCTATGTCATGTCATTTTCATATATCATTATACCATATCATTCTCCTTACATGTCATGCTCATGCCATATCTCATTTAGCATGCTTTATTTGCTATGATTATTATCATGCTATATCATGTTGTGTGCTTTATTCCTACTTATGAATACTCACATGCCTAGGGCAATTAACTCAAATAAAATGGTAAATTTGAACTTGAAACTTTGAGAAAATAGATCTTTACCACCTAAACCTATCTCTGAAGGGTTTGACTTAGCACTTATGTTATGGGTTGGTTGAACCAAATTTGAAACCATCCGATGATAACTCCATCTTGTGACCTATGTCAGGTTTGTATTATTCCTCAAGGTAGCCCCTTGAGAACATTGCATTTTTAGTCCAAATGGGCCCCTAATGCCATATATCATAAGCCTTACTTTGGGTCATAATGAAACCTTATTAATAGTGGCAATTCCACCAAGAACCTACAGTGAAAAGTAATGATATTGAAATTTTAGAGTTTCATATTGATTTTCCCATTTTGGTTGAGTTAGTTATATTACATATCATGTACTTTATTTGTAACTACACATCACCTTTATCCTTAATTAATCGGTGGCTATGGGTGAGTGAGTACCTTAGACTCCATTCAACTCCTTGGGAAAGTATGTCTACAATCACTACTTGCTGCCATGTACTAAGGATCGTCGATGATTTATAAAATGGATAGATGCTAGGTATAGTCTTATATCGATGATGCCATTGAGTTAAATATGTTGTAGATAATATGGTAGGAGACCTTAACCTATTCTTATGAGATTAAAGCCCATATAGCTAACCATAATAACATTCTAAAAATAAGATCATTTATTTGTATACTATTTAGATCTATAGCTTATCATATTAGTGGATTTACTTAAATTCAACTTATTTTCCCTCCTTGTATTGCTCTGCTAAGAGTCATAATCCTGTCATGATTTTGTGATGGTTGTATAACCTCATGCCTATTTGATTGATATTCTCTTATCATAGCAACATGACCATTCTAAAATGCTATCAAATTTTCATCGTAATCCCTCATATGATTGAGTAATGATCAATCTTTGCTTGCCTTACATGCTGAAAGTTTCATACCTCAAGTTCCTAGTGCAACTTTGGGCTAATATCCCAACTTTTGGAGGTATAAAGGTGGCAAAGAGCATTGCTATATGCTACATATTCATTAACCTTTCTTGTTTTTGGTTAAACGTGCATACATGCATACTCATGTAATTTTCTCTAATCGATTTCTTTTGTAGCCATAATGTGAGATGTTTCCTAACATAGGCTATCCATACATTCTATATGTCTTATTACATATAAATGCATATGCATGCACATGCATTCACGCTAACTTTCTCTATCATGTGCAAAAATATGTTAGACCCACAGCTTTGTAAAAATGTTGTTTCTCCATTTGAGACTACTTACCTTATCCTAGATGATGCTTCACTCATTACTATTTAGCATTTGATAGATCAGTCAATGCCAAAGCTCTTGTTCATTAATTTCAAGACTGTTTTACAAAAGTAAATTAGGAAAGTACTCAGTCCTAGAGACTTTCTCACTCTGCTAGCTCCCATGAAGGATAATGGGAAGGTGGTCAACTTGTATAATATCAAGATATATGATGATACATCACTTCATATGCATGAAGTTTGGAAATTTGAGACTTTTACACTAGAATAAAATATAAAATTGTTGTAGTCTATCATGAAGACTAAAGGGATAGGTTTTGATTTAGATTTTGATGAGTTTTCTACAAGAGCCATTAAGGGGCTACCTGCTAAGTTCAAGTATCGCAGGGTAGGGGATCTATAGAACCACTTGAAGATATATACCATATAATGAGTAGATAGTCCAACTATTCTTCATCTCATTGGAAGGACTAACACTGACATTGTATTACAGTCTCAATAAGGCAACCATGGCTAAGTGGAAGCCTCTTTGCACTACCTTTTGTAAGTAGTATAGGTTCAAATCCTATTTTGATATCATTCTACTAGATTTAGAGATGGTAAAGTAGAAAGATAATAAGTCTTTCATGGTCAGACAAAAACTGTTTGAATTGGATATGATATCTAAGCTTATCATGGGGTCGCTGCCATTATATCAAGATAAGTTGAAGTATTAGACATTCCATACTTTTGAGGATATCTACTCAATCAACCAAAGGATTGAGCAAACTAAAGGATTGAAGAAGAAGGAGCCTTCTTTCATCAAACCTAAAACCACCATATATACTTAGATACCACATAAACCTTACTATATAAATGTCGTACAGTCACTAAACCTAATCCTTTAAAATACTGCCTAACCCCAAAGGTACTCGAATCTTGGAATGCCACTTTTTAAGGTTTTTGGGTGCTTTCTCAAAGACAAACTCATTAAACCATTTAAGCCAAACTTCTAAACACCACCCACAGTCTTGGAAGATACTAAAACCTACTATCATTACCACCAACATCATAGCCACAACACTAATAATTATCACTCTCTCAAGCTGGTCATTTAAGATATCATTGATTCAAGTGAACTCAAAGATCCCAGAAAGTCCAAGCAGTTCACCTTGCTCTTCTCCCTATAGTAGTGAGGAGAATGCTTGACTTTCTACTATCAACTTTCAGCCTA
Source organism: Dalechampia spathulata (assembly GCA_948192965.1). NCBI lineage: Eukaryota > Viridiplantae > Streptophyta > Magnoliopsida > Malpighiales > Euphorbiaceae > Dalechampia > Dalechampia spathulata. The sequence goes on from CANYBF010691781.1 coordinate 13,004, forward strand.
ATGGTAAGTTTGACATTAGTGCTGTTGACATTTGGTATGATAGTTTGAAGGATGAGTCTGCACTTACTTAGGATACCTCTAAGTTTAATTGATAGAGGTTTAGAAATTGAAGAAGGGTAAGTCGGTCAAGACTCCCAAGTTAGCTAAGTTAGCACCTAAGGCTCTCAAACAATAGAAGGGATTGGTAATTAATAAAATGTCTTCTCAAGTTCACAACATGACTTGAAGTGGTAAGGTGTTCACTCCTCCTAACCTTGAAAAGAAACTAGATGCTCTGAAGAAGCCAACGGATGCTAAAACCACTTTGGATGAGGCTATTCCAAGTAATGATCCAGCTCTACAACCTACTAATAATGGTAAAGAGGTTGCTTAGCCTGAGAATATTGTCATCAAGCAATTAAAGAAGACATAAGCTAACATCAACATTTAGGACTTGGTGTTATCTTCCCAGCAATATCGACGTACCATCTTTGAGACACTTTCTAGCATGAGGATTTCTTCATTTGCCTCTGCCTTTAGCATGAAGAGTTAGTTAGCAAATCAAAAGTTGAAATCCAATATGATTACCTTCTCCAATGTGGGTCTACTAGCTGAGGGTATTTTCCATAACAAGGCACTTTTCATCAAGGTGTATATCATGAACTTCTCCACTCCCTATGTCATAGCAGATTATGATTCTAGCATCAATATCTGTCCTCTTAAGGTGCTTCCCAAGCTTAGGATCTAGCCTTCAAACTTAAAATCGTCTAAGATAATCATCAAGGCTAATGATGAGTCTAAGAGAGAGGTTATTGGTACATTCATCACCATCATCATTATCAGGTCAATTAAGTCAATGGCAGAGTTTATAGTTTTGAATATTCTAGTTTCCTTCGCTTTGCTTTTAGGTCAGTCATGGTTCCATCCATTAGGAGGTATGTCATCCACCTTACACTATAAGATCAAGTTTTCATACCATAATGGAGTAGTCACCATTGCTGATGACGATGAGATTATGTTAACTTACATCAGGAAAGATGCCCCACTCATGATTGATTTTTAGATTGATGTTATTCGATAACCCATGTCATGCTCATACCAATTAAGTTTTACCATGGAGAAAATGTTACAGTTAACCTTTACTTTTTGCCCACACACTGTAGTTTTGAGTTTTTATCGATTCAGCTTGGCACAGGTCCTTGATGTTGACCTTGATTTGCACACATGCCTTTGAGGCTCCTTGAGTGTTCTGGAAATATAAAGCACATTACATTTTTCTTGTGAAGGGTGAAGCATATAACATGCATTTCATGATATGCACAATACATAGTGCTACATGCTGCATATGCCATGAAAATATATGCATGGTGTGCGACCTATTGTGCTCTATATGATACTATGGCTTAGGATCCTATTCTCGAGCAAATCTATTGGGTGGCGCACATAGGGTAAAATTGCATCATGCTGGGCATTTGCTACTACATACTATGCATATAGCCTTTTTCTAGGCTATATTGTGATTTTCTTAATTCCATCACCCACACCTATAAATACAAGCCTTATATTTATGGAAAAGGGGTACAACAATTAATCAAACTGGCCTAAACTCTATCAAAATTAATCCTCACTTAATTAAGCACTTAATTAAGTAATTAATTTAGGATTAGAGACTAATTAACCCTAATTAGATCCTTAATCATGTTTGGAATCAAGATCTAGAAGCCTAATCTACTATGGTGAGTTGAATACTTATTCTCTCCTTCTTTTATTATTGATTTCATGTTAGTGTGAGAGTAGCGCATCCCGGACGTGGGAGCGCTGCACGCTGTTCGGCGTGAAATGCCATGGTGCTTGCTCTCAAAAGCATAGACCCCTGAGTTACTATAGGAACTAGACAGATCGCGTCGAGAAAATAACATGGAGTTGCCACCCGGCTTATCTAGTCAACTCAATTGAGAAACTAAACAAACCAGGAAAATGTAAACCCGAGCCTTCCTGCTGAGGGAAAGCAGCCCGAATTTCTTCAGAGATTGGGTTCGGCATTTCGATTTTATTCGTATTCCGTATTAT
>CANYBF010691792.1:0-20764 GCA_948192965.1 Dalechampia spathulata
AATCATACTGGGTCATAATGATGATGGGATTCCTTTAAGGAATCGTTTAGATGAATTACCTCCCGAGAAGGGAGATGAGTCTCGAGACCTACAGTAGGAAATGGGTGCAAAGCACCATACAGTATTATATGTCCTCCTTCGGGAGATGAATACCGGTACCTACAGAGACCCAGTATGAGAGAGAGATTGTGCACAATCATAAAAGAAAGGAAAGGAATGTATGTTACAAGAAAACAAGAGGGTGATGCATAGCATAAATGCATCCTCATGCATGATCCTTATCATTCACACATCATGAAAATGTAAGGGAAAAGAATGAATGCAACACCAAGTGTGCCTATATGAATGTGTTACAAATATTTGAAGACTGGTATAGAAAGGAGGAACGCCAAGAATAATGGTGTTGTCATAATAATGATGAGATATAAGATGGTATTAATGATGACGGGTTATCAAATGAATATTCAGAGAATATACCGTAAAGCATGATGACATAACTGTGTGTTATATGAATATCTGACATATGTAAATATGTACTTTGGTATCTATCTATTATGTATGATACGGATGTCGCAGGTTCACATATGATATATAATATATATGATGTGGTATGTTATATTGCATATAATGAGGAGATGATATAGTTTCTTTGAGAAGGGCTTACGTTCTAAGTATAATCCATTAGTGGATACACGAGGGGATGTAAGTATGTTATAGGTAACGCCCGTTTACGGTATGATTAGCAAGTTTGTCTTGTTTCATTTATCCATCTTTGTTGTTATTATTGTATATTAAGATTGTAGCACCACTGAGTAATATACTCAGCGTTCATCATTTAATGGACGCAGGTTAGCAGCTGAATAAAGAGTATGGATCCCGAGGTAGCCATTCAGTAGGGATCAACAAGACAGGGACTTAGAATAGTTGTAATTATATTTATTCATTTATCTTCTTAGTAAGTAGTAAATGTGATATGCGTGTACGCCTTGGAATGCTCTGAATCTTATTCCGCCTGCTTATCATTGCCTGTTAATATCACGTGCATGATTAATTAAGATGATGGTTTATCCCTTGTAGGATAGTTAATGATTTTTCTTTAGAAATCATTAGCTATTCTACGGGACCATGTCATTCCTGGTAGGGGTGTGACACCAATAGGCCACCGAGACCACATTTAAAAATCTCAAAAATTAAGTCACTCAAATCACTATATCGGTAGGTAAGCTGGAATCAATAATCAAGCTTTCGTCTCAAGCAGAAGTGAATCCGAAGGAGAATGTGAGATTAGTTACATTGCAAAGTGGAAAGAGACATTGCCAGAAGCCCACAACAAGAAACCTAAATTTCATGAAGAAAAGGAGCTGGAAACAGAAAATTTTGGTCTGAAAAAAATTGAAAAAGATGATAAAAATATCCAGGAGAAACCAGTAGCAATTCGGTGCCCCTTTCTTGAAAGACTAGAGAAAACAAGAAAAGAAAAAGAGCAAAAAGAAATTCTGGAAACCTTTTAGAAAGTTCAGGTAAATATTCCTTTACTTGATGCGATCAAGTAAGTGCCCAGGTATGTAAAATTTTTAAAGGATTTATGCACAAAAAAGGAAATTAATTAGTTTTCAAAAAGTGAATGTCAATGAGAGTGTGTTCACTGTAATTTAGAGAAAAATTCCACTTAAATGTAAGGACAAGGGAGTGTTTATGATCCCCATTAAAATTAGAGATATTGGTGTCAAAAATGCTTTGTGCGATTTAGGTGCATCAATAAACATTATGTCTTTGTCCATTTATGACTCTTTGAATGTTGAACCTTTGAAAGAAATAGGATTTATGATACAGTTTATGGATAGGTCAATAATTTATCCCATCGGAGTCCTCGAAGATGTTTTAGTGCAAGTTAACGAGTTGATTTTTCCTGCAGACTTCTATATTGTGTAGATGGATCATAAGACATCTCAAAATTCATCTGATATTCTATAGGGAAGATCATTCCTGACAACAGTTAGAACTAAAATCAACGTTCATAAGGGAACATTGATGATATAGTTTGACAGGGAGGTTATTAAGTTTAATATGTATGATGCTATGAAATACCCTCTGACATTTTTAATGTATGTGCAACAGATGGAACTGAATCAATTGCCTAGCAGATTTTTGAATTCAAAGAGGAAGAAGAGCTGTATTTAGCCTTGAATAATGGTGAATATCAAAAGGATTTATTTATGTTGAATGAAGGAATTCTACAAGCTATTGATGATTTGGACAAAAAACCAGAGATTAAACTTGATTTGAAAATGCATAGTTCTAATACTAAATTTTTTTGTTCTATTTTTCAGGCACCAAACTTAGAGCTAAAGCCTCTACCGAGCCATTTAAAATATGCATTCCTAGGAAAAGGTGAAACACTACCAGTAATCATATCTAACAAGCTAAGCAAGGATGAAGAAAACTGGTAGAGATGCTGAAGAAATTTAAAGAGGCAATCAGGTGGACTATAGCAGATATCAAAGGGATCAACCCTTCAACCCGTATGCATGGGATACTACTTGAGCCTGACCAAAAATCAGTGAGAGAAGCTCAATACAGACTAAATATGATAATAATGGATGTCATTAAAAAAGAAATCCTATGTCTTGAGGACGCCAGGATGATTTACCCAATCTCCGACATCTAGTAGGTGAGCTCGGTGCATGTGATACCAAAAAAGATAGGAATTATGGTAGTCAAAATGAAGATGGTGAGTTAGTACCCACTCATATCCAAAACGGGTGGAAAGTTTGTATCGATTACAGAAAATTAAATTCCGCTACTCAGAAAGACCATTTCCCACTTTAATTTATTGACCAAATGCTTAAACGGTTGGCAAGATGAATGCACTATTGCTATTTGGATGGATACATGGGATTTTACTGAATCCCAATTGCACCCAAGAATTAAGAGAAAATGATCTGTTGTTGAATGGGGATGTGTTTGACCTGTTGCCAAGCTGAGTTGTTTTTTAGAAACCATATTTTGATACTTTTGATTGTTTGATCATAATTTTCAAAATTTTTGCACACTTTATTTAAAGTTTTGCAAACAAGTTATTCTCTACTTTATTTTTTTCAAATTTTTGTTAACTAATTTTACATTGTGACTTGATGATTAGGAATTTGTTATCGAAATTAGTATTTTGGGTATGAACAATTTTGAGAAATGGTTTAGCTTGAGGTATGACTGATGAAACTTTTGAGTTATTAGCTGCAATATGATGCTATGACTTAAAAATGGAAAATTGCATGACTAGCTTATGGATATATGTCTAGTTTAATTTTTCTGCCGAGTATCATTTATCTTGAATTTATATGCAAACCAGAAAAAGAAAAAGACAATAAAGTATGTGTGATACCAACATTGGCTAGTTCGGGTGGTATGGCACTCGGACTCCTTAAGCACCTTATGTATGAAGCCATCGGTGTCAGGAGAATTATAGGCCGTATAGAAATTCGACAAAATACATTTTATAAAAGGAACAAATACATTTACCTTTGCTACTTGGGTTAGGTGGTCGGACCTAATTCCCCTTAAACTGATTTTAGTGTATGGAGCTATTAGCAAAGGGAGAGTAACCCTCTTTAGGGCTGATTAGATCTCAAACTATCAAAAGTTCCTATAAGTTTTAAATTTTTGCAAAAACTAGTTATGCTGAATTATATTGAAATAAGGTACTTGGAGCTTGGCAGAAATTATGATTATCCTAAGCATAGGTCTACTTGTGAAAAATATGTTGCTTGGACATGGATTGTAAATGGTTGTGCATCATTTTATTTGCTGAAACCTTGAAATTTCTACCATGAATGCTAAATTGCTAAACTATTTTGATGAGTTGGCTATACTTAAATGCTTAGAATGATTGCTATTTCCTTGACTCTTATTGCTTTGATGAAATTGGTTTGGAATTTTATTTGAAGGGATTGAGAATGCTTGAGGGCAAGCATTGTTCAAGTGTAGGGGTATTTGATCAAGCATCAAATTGTATGATTTTCATAAGGAAAATGGTCTATTTTAGATCGATAATTTGGCTAGAATAGTTGACTTGGTCTTGTTTTATATTTTTACAGGTAAAAATAGTGAAAAAGTGAAAAGATGGATAAAAGGCATTTTTACCTCGTTTTGATCGGATGATAAAAATACAAGGCTTATGACCGTGGCTTATGGGCACAAGAAGGCCAAAAACGTCTGGCACCTGATAATCGAGTTGTTTTAGTTTTGAAATTTGAAATTCATATAGGGATTAGATTAGATTTCATGATTAGATGATAGGAATATTATCTTAGTTATTTTATATTTATTTTATTTCATTTTCTCATTTCTATAAATAGGAGGATTTATTCCTACTATAGGGGGGAGGAATTAATTAAAGAGTCTGCAATTTAATTTAATTGTTCTTTCATTTATTATTTTCATTTATTATTTCCTTTATTTTTCTTCTTTATTTATTTTTGTATTGTGCCTATGATGCTTAGCTAGGCATTTCTTAATTCCTAATCGGAAGAAACACAAAGTAATTCATTGAAGTTATGTGGGATCTAATTGTTTTTAATTCTAATGGTAAATCGATATTCACCTTAATTCTGTTTTTCATTGAACCATTATTATCTTTGGATATGTGCGAAAAGAGCTCATCCCATATGTTTGATTATAATATATTGCAATAGGATTTGTGTTGATCCGAAATTGTCTCTCAACTTGCTAGAGTAACAATCAAAATATTATTAAGCTAAATTGAGGTTTAATTATTTTATGAATTTTGATGATCTAGTTTTAACATGGCGGAGCTGGTTCTGAAGTGTTAACTTGAGACGGGTTTTTCTAGTTCTTAATGCGGTTTCTGGAAGACTAAATGAGAGCTGGTTCCATAATGTTTATCTGGGAATTAGAACGATTGTAGAGAGTTAGTTCCTGGTCATTTTACAAATAAGGAAAAATTGGTACATGTAAGGCTGTATTTCGGTGTACTGTAACCGACTTAGTGATTTTACCATTAGACGATTTATGAATTAATGATCATGATTTTTCAATGAATTACTTATGGCTTTTCGGTTAGGAAATTTCTCAAATATAAATTTTCTTTCAATCAAAATTTGATTTTTACTTTATTTATTTTTCTTCGATAAAAATATTTTTATTTTATTTTTATGCAAAGAATCAAAGGATCTTCCCATCCCTGTGGGATCGACCCTTCTTTCACTACTACAAATATTGTTAATTTCTACATGGAAAGTAGGAATTAATTTGTTGGTTTCGACACCTGATCACTCTAACAAGAGTATTCCATCTATAACTACCTCCCTCTACTATAGTATGTAAGGGTATAACCCTATGATCAGTGCAATCTCTGGCAAAGTAACCTAAACCTCCGTATCTATAGCATACACTAGTCCCCACTCTAAAAACTCCAAAGTGATATCTGTTACAGGTAGAACACTTTCTAAATCCTAAGTAAACTTGTCTCGATGACTGGCTACTTTGCCATCGCCTAAGTGTTATTGGTTTATAACTTAACGATCTTGGCATGAAAGGGCTTTTGAACTTCCCTCTCTTATTTTAATTAGTAGATGAACGAGCACCCTTTGCTAATTTTCTTGCCTGTTTGACTCTGCCTTCTTCCTCTTTATTAATAGTACACTCCTGCCCAAGTGCATTAACCATCAATACAAAGACATCCTTATAATTAAATCCTTACACCTATGCCTAAATCTGAGGTCTCAATTATTGCTTAAATTGCTTACATCTCTCTCTACAATTTGGTATTATAATAAGCTAACTATATAAACTCCCTCTCATACTTTGTCATTGTCATATCTTCCTATCTCAAGCTAAGGAACTCCTATAATTTTTAATCATTACATGCTAAGGGGATATATTTCTATTAGAACTCTCTTTGAAAATCATCCTAAGTCAACACTAGTGGCTCTATCAAGCTATTGGGTACCATCTTCCACCACTCATATGCATAATCCTAGAGTAGTGGAATAACGTACTCAAATTTCATCAGATATGTGCAATCAAACTTCTTCAGTACCTACTTAGTTCACTTTAACCAATCTCAACAACATAGAAATCTATAGTGCTAGAAAATCTATTATCCCATATAATCTCAATTTCTCAAAATATTTCCAAGCTGACTCTCTCTCAATTATGTATAGCAACACCTGTACAACCGAGGTCGATGAACCCTATAACATCTATAAAAGATTAGCTATCTATGTAGCTACTGGATTAACTATGGATGTTATTGGTTGTTTTGTGAGAGGCACTCTTTCAATCAGTTCCACTTACTCTATAAGGATTTGTTTAGTCTCAGCTCTATTACCAACCTCATATGCCTTTTATGGATCATGATTACCTCTACCTTCTCTCCTAATTATTACTAACTCTTTAATGAAATTTAATCGGATCATACTAGTTAGTATTAGGATTATAACATTATTCCTAGCTATACAACATATCATTTATAGCCAGTAAAAATAAAAAATCATACAATTTTTAAATTTAATATTACAAGCTAACCTAGCTCTGATACCACTAATACATGTCACACTCGATTAGTGAAAACATGCTCTCGTAAAATGATTAATAAAAATCATATAATTAGGGATTCATTAATCACTCTACAAAAGGATTTGTAAATTTTTTTATCAATGAAATATATCTTATTTATATTTATAGCTATTAATTTTATTACTTATGGCATTATATTATCACTTATTCATAAAAATATCTACATTTAAATTTTAGCATACCACCAAACAAATATTGATTATATACTATTTTTAAAATTTAAACAAACCATGCATTTGATAATTGTAGCATCTCTGCTATTATACAAACATAAAATATTTTACTATCCATAAACTCTATAATGATAATTGCATAATAAAAATATATGCTAGGAATATATTCTACTATATAAAACATGTTTTCGAGGATTGTACAAGCCTCAGAGTATCTTGACTACATTGGTGCCTCACTAATTTAGACACTCCTCTGAATTACTCTAACTTGTGTTCATCAAATGATAAACACTAAGTATAAAACTCAGTGGTATTTACTAATAATTATACTATGAATAAAACTCCATTAGATTTTTATAATAAATAGAACTAATTAATAAAAATAATTAATGAACAATCATAACATAAATTCCTAATAAATGTTGCAGCCAATTAACTACACAATCGATAATGAAATATCACTACAATAATTCTCTCTGAACAACTCTTATATAATCTTCATGGATCAACCATAATATCACTTTGTACATCAATAAAATGATAGTGATATGTTTTATGACAATGAGTGAAAGTAAGAATTGCATTCTCTTTATTTTTATAGCAATGATATGTTATATGATAATGAGTGCTAATTTCATCATATCTCAATGATCATGTCAATCTTTGTATTTGATTGTGCATAATCTATACTATGTATATCTCTATATTCTCTATATTTTCTATTCTCTTTGCATCTATATCTATATCTATATTTGTATATGTATTTGTATCTATACCACTCTTATGTCACCATATATATGTATACAAATATATATAATTGTACCTCCCTTATTCCTTCAAAATGTGATGCTAATGATGTATGATGCAAGACTTATGCCTTTATTATGTATGCATGTCACATCCGTACACATAGTGAATCCCTATATGCATGCATTATAGTGAATGATTGATTTGAACATGAAATGTGTGAATGAGATATGATGTATGAATACTTTAACATGATGAATGTGATATGAAGTGCTTTATAGATAGAGTAATTCCATATGATATGGAATTGATAGAGAAAATAATGAAAAGAAGGTGAAAAGATGATTATAGAAGTGAATATGCACTAAAGATGCAAATTTGGTATGCTTTTGTTGAATACCATAAATGAAACTCTATGATGGAATGTATGTGTGTAAGGTGAAGCATTGACATGTTTAACATGTTATTATATGATAAAGTATTATTTAAAATGTGTAAACATAAGTTAAAATAAAGTTAGAAGCAATGGTATGTAAAATTTTAATCTAGGATACAAATGGCATTTCATGGAAAGTTAAGATTATAATTGCAAATTATATTATGTATGACTTATGTCCATGTTACCATGATGAATGGTAAGTGCCTTCTTATGCAAGCATGATATGAAAATGATGTAAAAATGATAATTGAAGAAGAAGGAAACAAATTGGTTAAGTAATTAACCATAGCTTGACAAATGTCACCTTATGATTAGTCCTTCTTTTACATAAGTCAAAAATTGAATTTATATTGCCTTAAGGAGGTGCATAAAATGGTTTCTTCATCCTAACACCATCCAAGTTTCAACTTCTTCCTTTCTTCTTCTCTTTTTCATTCTAACTTAAAAGAAAATACTTTTCTAAGGTAAAATCATGCATAGATTTTGCTTTTCATGTTGTTTTGGTGTTTTATGTGCTTTGTCTATGATTTCTTCTCCTTCTTTATGCTTTCTCATGTATTTAATGAAATGTTAAGTTATTGTGTAAATGAAATAAATGGATTGAATGATGAAAGATAAGTAAGCTAAGTGATGAGTTTGATGTTGTTTTGCAATTGAATGGAATTTCTGTTTTGGTATGTGAAATTTTTGTAAATCCCTAACTTGTAACCCTTGAATTTATCACTTTGGTTACTACTTGAAGTTTTTAAATGATTTTTAAAGGTTTTTAGAGGGTTTGATATACTTAATGGCTAATAGAAAGATGATTATATGTAAAGATAGCTTGAATTCAAAGTTGCTGCTTAATTTGGGAATATTTCAAGTTTTAGTATTTTAGGGGGCAGAAGTATGTATCCCTTAAGTTTATATGAAAATATGATTGAATAATATGTTTCAATGTTGAATATGGGGTTTGGTTGCATGTAAAGGTGAGTTATCGGATAAAAATGCCAAAAGATTCTTTAGTGGGCAACAAAGCATGAACTTTATGTATATTGTGTGTACTTGGCTTATAAGTATGGATATGTGCTTTTTATGTTGACTAACTGGACCTAAGTTTGTGTGTAACATGTATATGTATGCTTGCATTTAGTATCATAGGATTTTAATGTGGTTTAGAAGTCAAAAGATCGAGGTATGCATGAGGAGGCTTATAAGGCAACAAGTGAGCCATAATATGCAAGTTATGTAACATTGTGTATTATGAGAAATGTGAATGTATGTGTTGACCCTGACTTTTCACCCTTATCCAATCTCGGGTTTTTGTCGATTCGGCTCAGTAACAGTCCCCGATGTCAACCCCGATAATGCATATATGCGTGTCTAGCTTTCTTTGAGTGTTCTGAATGTACAGAACACATTACGATTGGTGGGGCCCACCACAATGTCTGGCGGCTCTGCCACCCTTGTCAGCTTTTTCTGTGTGTTCTGTGCATACAAAACACATTTCATGTTGCCTACATGAAACAGAGCATATAGCATTATTTGCTAGGAAAAGACATTTGGTGGGGCCTATATGCGGGGCCCACAGGCAGGGCCCACCTAACAAATAACCATTTTACACAACGATCTAATATGCCAAATAATGCTTATTTGACATAAGAAACGCATTGCATTTCACCTGTGTGAGGTGAAATACGCAAGCAAAATGGATTTAGTGCATAGCACTATGCACACACTATTTGAAAGGAAAAGACGTTTGGTCAGGAGCCTTCTCAGGATCAAATTCAGAAAACTTTTCTTTGCATAATGTCTTAGTATTTCAAATGATGCTTAATTGGCATATGGCTCACATACCATTTTGCTCGTACAAGGCGGCGCGCATAGGATGAAAACACTATATGCACCGTATATAGCACTATGTGCTACGCATGTAATAATAAGAAGATGTTTGGTGGGGCCTACTTTTGGGACCAAATCTGACGTGCTCTGCATATTACAACATCTTAGAATGTCAAATAACGTATATTTGACATATGGCACGCACTACATTTCACCCATACGTGGTGAAATGCGTGAATAGAGTGCATGGCACTATGCGCACTATTTGAAAGGAAAAGACATTTGGTCGAGACCCTTCTCGGGATCAAATTCAGAAAAATTTTCTTTGCAAAATGCCTTAGTATGTTAAATGATACTTATTTGACATATGGCTCACATCCCATTTTGCTCGTACAAGGTGGCGCGCATAGGGTGAAAATGCTATATGCACCATATATAGCATTATGTGCTTCGCATATAGCATAAAAAGACGTTTGGTCGGGAGCCTTCTCGGGACCAAATCTAATGTGCTCTGTATAGTACAATGTCTTAGAATGTCAAATAACACATATTTGACATGTGACACGCGTTACATTTCACCCATACAAGGTAAAATACATAAAGGGTGCATAGTGCCATGCGTATACTATTTGAAAAGAAAAGACGTCTGGTTGAGAGCCTTCTCGGTACCAAATTCGAAGTAATTTTCATTGCATAATGCTTTAGTATGTCAAATGATGCTTACTTGACATATGGCTCACATTCCATTTTCCCTAAGCGAGGCAAAATGAATAGGGCCAAAATGCTCTATGCGCCGCATATAGCACTATGCGCTCCGCATATAGCATAAAAAGATGTTTGGTCGAGAGCCTTCTCGAGACTAAACTGTTTGTGAGCCATATTACACAATATCTTGGCACACAGAATGATGCTTATGGGGCATGGGGCACACATCTCGATGTAACCCTAGTGGGCCCCACGTAACGGATTAAAAGGCTATGAGCGGAGCATGTAGCACTACATTCGGCACACATAGCACTATGTATGGAGCACATAGCCTAAAAATTTTCAAATCTGGGCAGAAAATTACAATTTTGCCAAACCCTAATTTGGCTCTATAAATATAGAGCTTGGGTTCAGTATTAGGGATCCAAAATTTGCTCAAAAGAGCAGCTAAAAGTCTGCCAAAATTATTTCACAATTAATTAAACACTTAATTAATTAATTGCTTAATTTTTAAAGACTAATTGGCTCTAGTTAGGCTCCCTAAGCACGATTGGAGTGAAGATTTTGAAGAAAATCCTACTACCTCAAGGTAAATCTTCAATTTTCTTCTCTGTTCTTTGGATTTTTGTTTAAATCTCTAATTTTTGGCTTGATCTCTTGAGTTTTGGCTTCAATCATGTGTTTTTATGGGTTACTCATGCTATTGGGTACCTAAATACATTGACTTTCGGCTTTGATATGCCTAGATCTGAGCCAGATTTTACGTTTTTCTGAAAAACCTTTTGTTTTCCTTTGTTTTTCAGGCTATGTGTGCCACATCTAACCCATGTGTGGTGTACATAGGCCTATATACTGCGAATATAGGCCAAAAAATCTCCAGAAAATGCCAATTTTCTCCCGTTTTCACCGATTTTTTCCCCCGATTTGGTCTTTCTAGTGATATTTAAAGCCTCCCTATGCCTTGGGTGTTCTGGATCTACCATATATTTCATAGATCTATAATAATTTTAACTTAAAATTGTTTTTCTTGTATTGGATGCAAATCCACAGAGTGAAAACTCATTTTCATGCTCCGATCTACTTAGATCGGGGCTGGATCTTGGGTTTTTGCTGAAAAACCTTTGATTTTCCTCTATTTTTCAAACTATGTGCACCACACATAAACTATGTGTGGCGCACATAGATCTCAGATTTCATAGAAACTCCCATTTTCTACCCGATATGCTTTGGATCTGATTTTTCGAGCAACTCCAGTAGCTTGTCCATGCACTTGGGGTTCTGGATCTGTCAATTATTCTCTAGATGTAATTAGGTTTAGCCTTAAAATTAATTATTCAATTTAATTGCATAATTAAATGTTTGGATTGCAAAATGAAGGCCGATTCATGTTCAAAATGAGGTATTGTCTTCATTAAAGTTGCTTATTTTGGAATGTAGATCGTTTCTGTACTGACAAATTTGATTTTCTTACAGATTTACAAGCTATGTGCACCACACATAGCCTATGTGTATTGGATCTATCATAAAATAATTACATTTAATTAATTTTGGCCTCAAAAATAATTTTTAACGATCAAATGCCTATTTGGTTCGTATAAAATGTGATTTTTGAAAGGATTGGATTCAAATTGGTTGAGGGGCTATCTCTAAATTATTCCAAGTGATGTTAGCACTCCTATTTGATTTTCCATGATCAAAAAAAATCATTTTGTTTTAAATTATTTTTATTTTCATGATCCAGCTCGTGTAAATTCACATGATTATTGCCAAATAATTACTGGATTTTGACTCTTGGTTCATGCTTTTACATAGCATTGGACTAGTCAAATAAATCCTAAATTCATTTGCTACTAATGAATTTATTCATGTTTATTTTGCATAATATCCATTCATGCATTCTTGGCTCGTGCGACCCGAGGCGAAAAAATACCAGAGGAGGAGGGGACATTACTTAACATCCCAAATACATTGTATGCACGGACATTTATGTAATAAGATAGAATTATTCATTGTTTTGTAATAATTCCCCCTAAAATCTTGTGTGCATCCCCTATCTCCTTCTATCCCTTTCACCGGCCATTATTATTTTTGCTCATGGATGGTTTATTATATTTGCCTAAGTATATATACCATCATGTCACATGCCATATAACATGCCACATCACCCACTACTATGTCATGTCATGCATATGCCATGCCATAACATATTGTATTTCATATGCATATACGTATAAATATGCTTAATAGAATCAAAATATGCCAACTTGCCATCCAATAACACGCCATTCGCAATACTATATGCCATACATATACATGCCATTTCACATGCCATTATGCAATAATACCATGTCATGTCACATGTCATATACCATGACACATTGTATGTCATACCATTTACCATATCACCACGTCACATGCCATGTTGAATGCCAATTCACACACATATATATTGTTATGTCATATCATGGATATGGTATGTCATTCACTATGCCATATCATACATATGTCATGCCATACATCATTTCGCATGTCATGCATATGATATGTCATTCATTTCACATGCTATATGATATGCCATTCATTTTACATGTTATGCATATAATATGTTTTGCATCATCTTACATGCCATGCATATGTGTATATCATCCATGCATATGCCATGTCATATCTCGCATGTCATGCATATGCTATGGCATACACTTTGTATGCCATGCATACATCATACATTTTATAACACTAACGTAAACTAAAAATGCTAACGTATTACACTATACATGCTATTTATCATGATTATATGCCTATATATCATGCTAAGTTACCATGTCATATATATGATATGTCATTCACGTTCACATGTCACGCATATGCCATATTATCTTATCGTTACTTTATATGTCATGCATATACCATGCCATCCAAATGCCATATAGCATTATATGCCATTCTACATGCAACCGTGCATCGTCAAAACACATGTCATATTATGTGCTCACATATACGCTCGTATGCTTGCCTGCTTAGGACAATTAGTCTCAACTATAATGGTAAAATTGATTTTGGAAACTCATAGAAATAGATCTCCACCACCCGAACCCAATCTCTGAAGGGTTTAACTAGCACTCATGCTATGGGTCGGTTGGACCAATCCAGAACCATCTGGTGGTGACTCCATTGTGACTCTTTTGAGTCTGTATCATTCTCCGGGGGAACCCCTCAGGAATTTTGCACTTTCACTCCAAGTACAGTCCTCAGTCCGTGAGCATCGTAAGCCTTGCTCTGGGCTTCGGCAGAAACTGGTGCTCACAGTATGATTGCAAATTTGGATATATAATTTATAGATATTACTTAGGAAAACATGATCATGAATTAAAAGTGAAAATATGACCAAGTTATGATAAGAAAAACAATTGCACAAGTTACTGGTATGCTAAAAATGTGCATTTTAGTGCATTTCGGTAGGCTCTTTTAAAGCATGAGACCTTTTAAGTTTTGGAGGCCTTAATTGATGAATTAAATTGTATGTTATAACTTTAAATAAACCTTTATGAGTCTAGTTTCCAATGCTATATGGCTTATATATGTTAAAGGCCAAGAAGATTGCTTAAAAATTCATTTAGTCCAAGTACATGCAGAAATGGTATTTGTACTTTCTAGTTTCAGCACGTTTATGTTGTATGCCTTAAATATCTAAGTTTTGGTACTTTTTTTGCATGGTTTAATAACTTGAGATATGCATGACATGATGAACTAAAAGGGAGTGTCATTCATGATTCATAACATTTTCAATAAGGGTACTTAATGGTACATATAAATATGGTAAAGAGGAATGAGAAGCATGAAAGGAAAATGACCAAATGAATAGTGCACTTAACTAAATGAATAGTAACTTGACTTGTATGTTTTGGCACCTTAATGAATGGGCATTCTAGGCTCCTAAACTCAATGCTATATACACCTAGACCCTATAATTCTTCATTATACATAAGAATATACACTTAGAGACATGGAAGAAAGTTAATGCTATGTGTTTACACATGCTATGACAAGTATTATACATGCTTGAATGTTTTAAATGCTTAATTTACATACCAATATGCATGTGTATGATTTATATGTGCACTTGTACTTGAATGCAAAGGTGTATAATGGCATGTATGAGGATAATGGCTAATCATATATGCAAATGGAAGTTAATGATGTATAAATACACTTAACAAATGAAATTATGCTTAAATGACTTATATTAGCCAAAAGGCATGAATGGCTTCTACTTGTGAAGTATAAAATATTGAAAGATGGAATTATAGTTACATGTTGATTAGTAATCAAAGCTGAATGGTGGTTACTTGTCATGAATGATTATGGATTCTTAAAGATGATAAGTCAAGTACAATATGAGAATGACATTACTAAGTGAATGTAAAATGAAAATGCTACAAGTTTAACGGATGAGACTTATACTTCTTCGTGAGCTATCAATAAGGGCACAGTAGTAGCAGGTTTGTGCTATTCACTTTCTGACCCTACATAAGGCCTTAAAATGATGACTTTTTACTTGATGCTTATGATAGTAACTTATTAAGTTTATATTGTAAATGGTATCATATGATCATCGCATACTATCATTAAAGCATCAATTATTCATCATGTCATGAATCATCCATACATAAATACATATTCATGACATATCATACAGAGGATATAAGGGGTAAAAGAAAGTGATACAAAGAGCAAAGTTCAATGAAAGCATACTAAGTTATACAATTATTATCAATTCCCTCCATGGAATCATACAGTATAGCTTCTTATCATGGAACCATAGAGAAATGTTATGTTCCTAGAGGAATCAAAGAATGATACAATACTAGTACATAGAGAAATGGACCTAGTACGGAATTGAACATAATCATACATAAAAGAAATGAAATGTTATAGGAAAATCAAAGGGAGAATGCAAAGCATGAATGCATTCCCATAGACATACATTATCATTCATATATCATGAAAATACAGTGGATGAAATAATGAATGCACTACAATTGTGCTTATATAGAGACGTACACAGAGTAATGATGTATAGTATAATATTTGATACAAGAAAAGTTACAATAGATCCTTTTATGGTATTTACTCCTATCTTTACATAGTATACTATATGCATTGCTATAACAGAAAAAGAATGATACAAAGTGTCATGATATGATACAGATATACTTCTCAATGATTGTTTACTGTGATTTGACTTCAATGTATTACTTATAATACGTGATCATGTCATTTACTCATTTTATAGCACCACTAAATTTTATACTCAACGTTTATCATTTGATGAATACAGAACCAAGACCTTTAGGCAAGAGTTTGGATTGATCGATCTATAGTCAGGAGAGGTTGTGATTTTGAAAAATCTCATTCTCAAACCAGTTTAGACCAATGTAACATACTCCGTGATATCTTTTATATATGCAGCTTGGTATATTAACCTTAGCGAAAGTAATACTTATGTTATACACTTTTATTGTATATAATATCGATACCACTTTATTATGTAAAATTAAATACATAGATCTCATATAATGGATGATGGTGTGAGTATGCATGATAGATATATGATAAATGCTCAGGATATAATGGATGCATACTATTATGTATTGATATTACCCATGTTTATAGATATTATTGGATTACCAGTACACATTTTTTGATATAACTAAATGAATCAAAAATGGAAAAGAAACTATATATATCCCTTATAGGATAATTAATGATCTTATTACTTAAGGGATTATCAACTATTATATGGGAGCGTGTTATGTTGGGTTTGGGTGTGATAATGCATTTGCGTAATGTTGACTTAATTATGATACAATAATATTTCTAAATATTTAAATATCATGTATCTAAATAAATAAATACTAATCAAATATTTAAAATATTATACAATAATATGCTTGTAATTAAAAAGCATTTACATTTTACTTGTAAATCTTATTTACAAATAATTAATATTTGACATAAACCTATTTTTACTTTGACTTTTTCTGTATGGGAAATAGAAATCGTAACCCTTCTATCCTTGTCACTTACAGTACATGAATACTTTAAATGTTTATATTCACATGTACAATATATGTATACCCTTAAGCATGTATAATACAATATGAACATTCATATTCTATTTAGCATGAATGTTATCATTTTGTTACCTCTGGAATTTGAGTATCAAATATTAAATTTTCATATTTTACATTAGTTACATGTTTTATGCTCTTTTATGTTAAATTTTTTGATTGGTTATATTATTAACCATATAAATATATTGTGAATACTTATTATTATATCATTTAATTGAATTAATTAATATATTTAGTTCTTCCATGACTATCACTACATTTATTAATAATAATCATACATTAGTTACATGATCTAAATTTTATAAATAAATCATGTGTGTTGACTTCATATGCAGGTTGTATCATATGTATATATATACACACACTTTCAGTTAAGCTTTAAAATAAACTAATTAAATAATTTGATTGCAAACCTAATTTACTCATATGGCATACTAATATACAACATTACCCATACTTCCTAGAAACCAACACATACATTGAATCCATTTAACATCATGAGAGAAAGGTATTAAATGGTTTACTTAATTAAAAAACATATATAATTTGATACATCACTTTGGCGCCATAATCTACTTAAATAATCATAAACTATCATTTGCATAATTGCAATTTCATGTGGTCCATTAAGATTTTCTATTAATACATAAGCAAAATCTTGGGAATAAGTCACAAGATCAGACATATAATCACTCCTCCTATGCCAAGGTAGTTGGCAATATGCTACCTACTTACTCTTAATTGGTAACTCCCTCAAATGCTTATCCATTTTAGAATTATAAATAAATCAAGTTTATGAATTATGAGTGGATAGCTCAAGACTCATATCATAGAAATACGTAATTACATATAATAATTAATTATAATCAATTAACATTTCACGTATTCAGGCATAATGAAAATTGGAATTTCAATCTTGTTAATATATAAAGTATTTTCATTCCATTATTCATTTACTCATGTAATGTAATATCTTGATGCCTTAATGTAATATACACATAACTTATATTGAGCATAATTTGATAAGGATGTTAAATCGTGTACATTCAGTTTAGGGTAAACTTTAATACAAAGGTATATGGTGTAAGTTCATTGCTAGAAGAAAGATATATGAGTTTGCTTAATTCTATGACCCATACTTTAGAAATTTATCATGCAAATCAAACTTCATAATCTTTAAACTAGAAATATATTCTCCTTTCATGAATACATTTGAAGATTTATGAGTGTCCATAAAGTCATGTAGTCTAATCACCTCATTTATTAGTGCATTTACTCAAAACTAAGGTACTTCTTTATCAAACAAGGAAGTTTGTGCATCAATTCTAGCCATCATTAGGCTCCTAATACACCCACATTATAAGATAACCAGTCTATAAAACTATTTGTTTCCTTTAAGCAAAGTTAAAAAAATTATAACATATAGGATATAATCATGGGTAAAGAACCAAATTTAGTTAATGAGTATGATTTATTTAGTCTAATAACATCATTGATTAATGCAATTGCAAACTTATAAGGATTCTTTTACTATGGATAAAATTCTTATACCACATGGTGGCCCATCTTATAAACCAAGCAATTAATACGATTTCAATTAACACAGTAACCCATTCCTAGTTCAATGAGAATCTCTATTAGATCAATTAATATAGTCATAGTAACATTTCAATTAGCTTCGATAAGAATTAAGAAAGGACCTTATTAGATTCATGCATGTGGTTCTTTAATTTAAGTGTTGTAGTTAACTTTTGTTGCATATATTTAAAGGTTCTTTATATAAACTTAGAAACTAACTCATTAAAAACACAAAATAGTTGACTTATCAAAAAAGGCTATCTTTCTTATATAGCTTTACTCAATGTTACCAACTCTAGCAATATTACCAACTCTAGCAAACACACATATAAGAATATGTCCTCATCGATGAGTTTACATAGCAACATTATCCAAATAAGAATTCATAATTTAGACACAAAAATTCCCTATTCTTAATCTAATTCAAGATTTCTAAACATACACACTTGATATCATACTCAAGTTAATCATAGATGCATGTATAAATACAATTAACTTACCAGATTTTAATAAAATTTATGTCTTCTTCTTAACAACTTGTAACTAAAGGATTGGACTTTATTTTCCTTCCTTACTCTTGTTTGCATTACTCATAAAACCTAATATTTCAAAGTTTCTTATAGTTGTACCCTCTCACTTAATAATCTAATTTTAACTAAAGAAATACACTACTTATCACCCCAAATACTTTACTTTAAGCAACAAAGTTTATCACATGCTAACCTTGATTCGTGGAGAAATCACTTAATTATTCCTTTATCTTCTCATTAATATATCTTCATTCTACTATCAACAAAATTAATATCTATATTTATAAAAAATAGTTTAATCACTAATTTTACTTATCAACCATCAATCTTATTTAATTAACGATTATTCTAATAATTTAATCATTATAATCTAAAAATATGACTTAACGTACTTATGATCGTAATTAAAATAATAATAATTGAAGTGGATGTGACACTTTACAATAATAATTAAACTTAAATATTTTTATATTTATTAAATTTTAAATATATAAATTATAAGTCAAAATTTAAAAATTATTATTAAAATTAACAAGGGAGCTTAAATTTTATTTACAAGTTGATGCCCATGCTTGAACAAGTTGAATGTATTATCAATCTTGTATTCATCTTATTTATTAAATCATTAAACTAAATTAACAATCTTATATCAGATTGTATTTTAGATAGCTTCCTTTCTACTTATTTACACCCATATGTACAAGCCATAAATCAAATTGCATGTGAGATATAATTTTGTACAAATCTTTTATGTTTTCTTCTACTGTTAAACTTCTATTGTTAATGATAAGATTATTGTAGCTAAAATGTATTATTTGCTATGAATTTTAAGTTCATGATTACTAATAATAGTAATTCTTCTTTTTCTCTTTTTACTTTTGATATTTGTTTCTTGTGGCTAAACAATCTAATATGGGATAGATTTGTTTCATAGCTAAAATTTAATGGTAAAAAAATTTAATATTTAAAATTATATCTAAATTAAACTACTTGCTATAATACGTAAGTTTTCATTATAAAAAGATTAAATGAAAATTTAGTTGATTTAAATAAGTTTTTTTATCAAACTAAAAGTACAAACATGTCCTTGACAATTTAAATTGATTTAAATAATATTTTTTTGATAATCACTTGAATTATAGGTGATTCTAATCTTTTTTAGAGTAAAATAAGGATGAAAATCTACATACAATTTTGGTGGCTTCAACTAACATGTACAAAAAAGTGAATGATATGATATTTAGGAAATATGGATGGATGAGAAAATTATTCTATTTAGCTCATTATTATAGCATATTCATATGGAGTATTTGATAGAGTATGAACTATATACATTAATGCAATTTGTAAAACAATCAATTTTTCATAGAAATATTCAATTCATACATAAAGATTAAAGGTATTTTTTCATGATTAATGGTATTACTTCTCTTTCTTTCTTAAAGAAAACTACTCCCAAAAAAAGGAAAGAAACAAAGGAAGCAAAAACAAAATAAATAAATGAAGATAAAATAAATTAATTAAGATGTTCCACTAAAAAATTTGATGACATATGCTTCACTTAGAAGTTAAATATTTGTTGATTATACTTGCGTGATTGAGAATGATTTTAACCAATAAATTATATACCTATTAATATTTATAACTGCGTATTGCCCTCTCCCCTCAATATTTAAATATTTTCATTTTTCCTCGAATAATTTATGCATGAACCAAAGTATTTATGGTCAACTAAAATTAAACAATCTTTTTTAAAAAATTATTAATGAAATGTTATATATTTTCATATTCTAATGTTTAATATTTCTTCTTATTTTAGATAAATTTTTTTTGCATATATCCTTAATGAATTGATTAATAAAAACCTTTTTTAGATCACTTATTTAAAACTATTATAGTACTGTGAGCGTACGTATCCGTTTCTCGGCTTTTCCAGTTTTTACAGGTTTTAACTTTTGAGAAAAACGGGATATGTGTGGAGTCGCCACCTAGTTTGTTTCTATTAATCCAATTGAATTAACTTTTGAAAACTAGGAAATA
>CANYBF010692268.1:0-19054 GCA_948192965.1 Dalechampia spathulata
GAAAAGTCAAAAATCACTTATGGAAATTAATCTAATACTTTATGGACTTAACATTTAATGTTTAGAAGTCCATAAGGTTTAAGTTAGGCTATTGGGTTGGGCTATGATATGGTAAGTGACAGTCACAGGTCATATTAGTCATAGATGGGCCCAGGCCTGACTTAAGCTGAAAGGGTTTCAGCTTAACCTAATTTTGGAGTATAAATATGTTATTATAACCAAAATTAGGTCAAGCCACACCATTCTTCTTCCTTTAGCCAAAATTACACTCTTCTGCAGAAGAAGAATTCGGCCTTCACAAGAGTAATTGTGAGGAAGTCGAAAATTCCATAAGATTTTTCTTCTTTTTCTTTGTTAGTTCACAGGAAAGGAGATAGAAGCAATTGGTTGCTTGCTTGGACTTCCTTGTTTCATGTGGATACTGTTGGAGGCTGCCTATCTTGGTAGTTTTTGGTTTGCTACAACCATAAACGTTTTAGAGATAAAGAACGAAGGACATCTGTACATAAAGTAAGGGTTACTATCAAACTGTCACTTCTAATCTCTAAATTGGTTTCTCTGTGTTTCGATGCAAAGATCTTGTTTTGGTTTGTTATTTTAAAATGAAAATTTTAAATTTCTTCTGCTGCTTAATCACTAAACAAACCAACAAAACCAAGTATTAACAATACATAAATGGTTAAATCAAACTTTACTCTCTTTATAACGACATTAAACTCGTAAATCCCCGACAACGGCACCAAAAACTTGATCGTGGCTGTGACAATAATAGTTTTATTCACTACTTCACTGTAAGTATACAGATTATTATAGTAGAAATCGATCCTACAAGGATTTAGTGGTCTATCCACCACTACTTAGATTTCTAGTTTGTTTAAGTAAGCAAAAGAGATTGGTATTTAGAAATAGGTAATTGCACAGGCATATAAGTAAAAAGATGAAAATGGATTTAGAATTAGAGGGTAAAACAATTGTTGAGGAACATAGGACTTGAAATCGTCATCGCCAAGCTAGGATAACTATCACGTGCTTATTGCTACCCAAGATATCCCACAGCATCAAAAACCCTCTCTCAAGGCGAAATCAATTAAATCTCACTCTAATCTTCAGAATGCCTCAGTCACATTCAGGGTCCTCCAATTAGGAAGACTATCTAGCAATCATACAGGAATTAGGAGCATGTAGATCTCTCTCATACCGACCTAACCAGAATATATAAGCTTTCCATAATTCAACTCTCATTGCAATCATAGAGCATAAGTAATCAATTAGAAAACTAACCTTTTATAATTGAACATCTCTCAATAAACAAGCATTCTATAATCTAACTCTCGTTGTAACCATAAAGCAAAGGTTTGTTTCCAAAATCAAACTTTAGAATTAAACATTCATAGCGATGTTAACAAAGCATAAACAGTTATCCTCACAAGGGATTTAAAAATCAAATCCTATAGAAAAGTATCTAGCCACTCATGGCTTACAGCAAGAATATAAGAAAAATGAAGAATACCAAGAACAGGAGAAAACCCTAGACAGCAAACTACCCAGAATCTCGTATTTCCTCTCCTTCTCTAATGAATGGTCCTCCCTTTTAAATCTTGAGTGGAGGTCACCCTTGCCCTAACTTGGATTTTTGTCCATTTCTTTTCCCATCACTCCTTTATGATGTGGACTCCATTGCCCATTAATGCCCTTTAAGAGTTTTTATTTTCTTTCTTCATATGGAATCCATTTTCTTCCCTTTATCTTCTGTCAGGTCATCTTCCATTTAACCTAATAATTTCAGGTCCACGATCGTGGAGTTAGAGTCCACGATCATGGACTTTTCCAGTAACTTTCCTTTTGGACTTTGGCATTGACTCCACGATCAGGGAGTTGAAGTCCACGATCGTGGAAAAATCTAGTAGGTCTCAGGCAATTTTCTAGAAACTCCACGATCGTGGAGTTGAGGTCCACAATCGTGGAGTTGCTCCTTTATGAACAAAACTTCTTATTTCTTCTTATTTGCCTTCTCAAAGCTACACACTTAACATACACATCAAATTCTACTAAAAATGATAATCAAAGCAAGAAAATGTACTGAAATCAATGCACAAACATGACCTAAAACTACTAAAACACAATACGTGATGGCATACATCAAAAGGCATATTCATGATGCATCATAAAGAAATTATAATGTGGAAAAGGAAAAAAAGGAGCCGTTTACAGAGTTATATGCTATTAACATACTAGGTCATACAGATGCTGGATTCTCTTGAGGAATCATACACTTTGTTCCTTATGGAACCACATATTAATGATGAGTTCACAAAACCATACAGATGTATATGTTCCCATGAGAATGAGTACCGGTACACACAGGAGCCAGTATGAATTATGCATAATTATGAATGCTAAACATGGTCGCATTCTTATAGACGTTATAAAATAACGAAAGGGAGAATGCAAAACATGATTGCATTCTCATTTACATACATTAACATGTACTATTCATAAAGGTACACATATGGTTAATGATGTGGTATTATAATTATGCTATTATATCCAGAATGGTTACAGGAAAGTTACAGGGATACTTACACGGTATTTATTCTTATCTTTACACTGTATATGAATTATTACAATGCAAAATGTTACAATGTGATACAAGTACGATGATACACGAATGTTGAATTTGAAATAGCTTTATCATGATTCTTTTTATATATGATCATGTCATGTACATATTTTTATAGTCCTACTGAGTTTTATACTCAAGGTTTGTCATTTGATGAATGTAGGATAGGGACCTACTGGTGAGCATAGGGATAGTTCATCTACGGTTAGCTGGGAGTCAGATTTTGTAGAAAATCTCATTCTCATAGTGGTATTGGACGCATATAACATACTCCAGGCAGTCTTACATTGTGCAGCTCTTTTGTTAATCATAATGGTAATATCACCCTGGTGGTGAAACCCCGATGCGGGTAACCATAATACCACAATACTCTATCATATTATATATACATATGACATAGTGAGTGATTATATAATGTTATATGCCCGTTGGATGACATATGATGAATGATGTATGTATGTGATATGTTACATATTATTATGCAATATTTTATACCAATGTTTATAGATGGTAATGGAGTTCAAGTACACAAATAATGATGATGTTATAGATGTTATGCTGCAAAAAATTTGTATGCATCCCTTGTAGAATTATTTATGATTTCCATGTTTAGGAAGTTATTAGTTATTCTATGGAAGCATGTTACACTTGAGGTATAGGTGTGACATAATTTCTTATATATACACATAAAAATAAAAACTATAATGGATGATAAATGAGGTTATGAAATAAAATTATAACTTTTTAATTTAATTAATATTTTAACTTTTTCTTCAATACAAAGAAATAAAAAAAAGAATGAAACTTAATTTTTTATTATTTAAGATTAAAATATTCTATTTTAACTAAATTTGAGTTATTTTATATTTGAATTTTTATTTTTATTTTTAATATTTTAATTTTTAATTTTAATTTATCAAGGAGATAAAATTTAAATTTTTTAATTATATTTTATAAAATTTTAAAATGAAGTATGTTAAAATTTTAATATAATTTTCAATTTATTTGAAAAGATAATAATATAATTCTAAGATTTGTTTTATGTATGTTTATCATTTTATTATCATTTTATTTTGTTTATATAACGAAGAGTGATAAATTATGATCTTAAAATCATCATTATTTTTTAAAGAAAAATAATTATTTAAATTAATTATGTTATATACATATATATAAGAAAATGAAATTATATTGTGAAATAAAATTAAAAATTTATAATTTAATTCATAATTTTATTTCTCTTTAAAAAAAGAAATTAAAATAAAAAATTAAAATTTTCATCATTTTATTTTGTTATTCATAATATAATATCATAAATTATTTAATTTTAAAAATTTTATTCATGATATAATATCATAAATTATTTAATTTTAAAAATTTTATAATGTTAAAATAAATAATATTAAGATCTTAATTTTTATGATTTAAGATTAGGATATTCAATTTTATTCAAAATATGAGTTTTTAATATTTGATTTATTATTTTAGTTTTTAAATTTTAATTTAGTAAATAAGATAAAATTAGAAATTTTTTATTCATATTTTAAAAGATTTTAAAGGATCTAAGTTAAATTTTAATTTTAGATTAAATTAAAAATTTTATTGTAATATTTTAATTATATATAATGATATCAATCATATAAGCTTGGTATATATCTATATTTATATTATAAGTTTTAATTATTTATTGAATTTTAATTTTAAAATAAAGAATTTGAAAGAGATAAGATGGAAATTTGACTAAAAGATTAATCCATCTTAATATATTCTTGTTTGTTTTGATTACAATTTTAATTATTCTTTATTTTGAATTTTATGACATATGATGATATGAATTCTGCGATTTAATATTTAAATTTTTTTTCTGCATCTTTTATATAGATTTTGATGAAATTTTATTAATTTTCAAATGTTAATATATATTTAAATATTATATAATAATATTAATTAAAAAAAATAATTTAGTTAAAAAATTCAAAATATTGCTAGAATGTTATAGGGCATGATCTCAGATTTCTAAGAGCACTGATTTCCATGTTCATTTCATCTCCTCTCCTCTTGCATTACTGGATCAGGATATGTTTCTTAAAATGTGAAAGATCGTGAAAATTTTATTTTCAAAATATTATATCAATAATATAATAATATATATTAATTTTTTATTATATATTAATTATATATAATTATTATTAATTCTAAATATATAATATATAATTAATAGTTAATAAAAATTAATATTCAATACTAAAATGGACTTATTTGAAGAATCGAATTCATGCAAAATGATGATTAAGAAGCATTGTTATAAAGCAGATTCTGACAATTTTGGCAACTATTCCAGGAAATGTCACAAAAACTACGTATGGTCCGAGGTCCATGTCAGAATCCACCCAAGCAACTTGGTTTTCCTAAAAGTAATCCTAAATTGGCGAGTGAAAATGGACCCGACTCATAGCGGGTGGGAACATTTTACACAAATAATTTGATATCTTTTATAACTATAATAAAGAATGTAAAAGTCGGTAATACATTATCATGATACATATGTATCGAACTATATAGTTTTAACGTTAAATAAAAATTGAAATATATTAGGACGTGATTTTATGAATTTAGTTTATTTTTACTAGTAAATTTTGCTACCGAAGAATAATCGCATGTAAGGATAAATTACAATCATTGACTTTCAAGTGTTCCAAATCCATTGGTTGATTGGCGAGGTGAAACGTATTTTTACAGCCATGAATATGCATATATGCATGGTTCATTGGCTTGCCGCTTCCCGTCCGTTCCCACGTCAGCGTAAAGACGGTGTATGATCTTGTGTATTAGTGGTGTCTTCTCTTTCACCCAGTTGTTCATCACTTAGATTCACTCGGTCTTTTACAAAGTTTTCCTCATTATTTCTTAAAGTAAGATAAGATTTTGTTCAAAAGATTTATTTTCCGAGTCTTATCGAGTCCTAAATTTGATTTAAAGAATTTCTTTATGTATTTTCTTATGTTTAATTACATCCATGGCATCAGAAAGCTAAACTTGCCAGCTCGAAAGCATCCACTCCACACCGTAGAAGAGTCCTTCAAATTTGAATGTTCCTGCTACTTTGGATACTTTAGTTATTTCCTTTATCCTATTTCCACCCAATTGTTCTATCTTCTGATGCTAAACAGTAGGTAGAATTTTCCAAAAGAAGGCTTCAACCATTTTACATCTACTTTCCTTAGCAATCAAAACTTGCTGTCTTTTCAAACTTTACCTTTACTTGTCAATGATGAGTTTTTGATGAGACTTAGATGACTCTGTAACAGGAATTAAAAAAATGTTAGATTTAATTGCAATAGTTTCTTTCCCCCTCTTAAATACATTCACAGATTTGTATGGGTTGATCCTCAAGCAGAAGCAGGGTTCTTCTCCATTACAAGCCCGACCTCAAATAATATAATTCTTCTTGCTTGTTCAATGAAAATGACGAACAGCACCATTCAGAACCGAGTTGTTGGGCTTCCAATCAACTCACAATTATATTCACCTGACCCTGCATCAAAATCACGTCTTGCAACTTCAGTAAACACTTCTTCCACATTGAAGCAAGGTACTAACTGTTTTGTAGCTTAAAAGTTTTTCCTCTTCTTTTCTGTGATCGGTTGAAATTGATCATATGAGAATGGTTTCTTATTTTTCATGTTGCAGGTATAGTGGATTCAGTATTTCAGAGAATGAACCAGTTAGGAAAGAAAGCTGACAATTTCGCTAAAGGGGTGAAAGAGCATGGTAAGTACTTTGTTCTCTTCTCTAAGAATCATCGGAAAGAAACAAAATTGGATAACAGCTAAATTCTAACTTCAAATATGTTTCCAAATACAGTGAGGCTGGGATCAAATATCAGTGAAACAGTAAAAAGCAAGTTCAGTTTAGGGGCAAAAATTCTTCAAGTGGGTGGCGTTGACAAAATCTTCAAGCAGATGTTTAAAGTAGAAGAAGACGAAAAACTGTCAAAGGTTTCTCAATGCTACTTGTCAACGACAGCAGGTCCCATAGCAGGGCTCTTGTTTATATCAAGTTACAAGGTAGGGTTTTGCAGTGAGAGATCAGTCAAATTCTCTTCTGAAAATGGAGAATCAATCAGATTCCATTACAAAGTTGTGATTCCACTTGGCAAGGTTGAAAGAGTTAACAAGAGCGAGAACATGAAGAATCCAGCCCAGAAATACATGCAAATATTTACTGTAGATGGGTTCGATTTTTGGTTTATGGGTTTCTTGAATTATCAGAAAACTTTCAAGTATCTTCAGCAGGCAATCTCTCATAGCAAGATAGATTATTGAATTGATTAACATAAAGTCACTATCCATTGAGTTAAATTGTAATTAATGCTGTTCATTGTGATTTATTATTGTAAAAATTTTTTGTTATGAAGATTTATATACATGCATGTCTATTTTTGTATGCCACTATCTTGCTATGAGAATTGCAAAGGTTATAATCCGGCAATGTACTAATTGATAGACATTAAACTTGAAAGAAAAAAGATTCAAGGAAGATGAGCCTTACAATCAATTGGTATAAGATATTTTATTAACATAAATAAGTCACGTATTACAAGTTTAAACTTATTTTTATTGAATTGAAGTGCGAAGTTGTCAATATAAAACTAGAATAACAAGTATAAAATAAGCAAAGGTACCAAATTTTGGGTTTTTATTATGGAAAATTTTTAAGATTGTCAAAACAATAAAATAATTTGCAAAAAATAGCCCCTTATCAAAAGTTTTTATAAAAATAACGTAATTCATTATGAAAGAAGAAAAAGCTTGTAAGTTCTCCTATCACAATCTATTGGTACTTTAATTTCTTTATTAACATTGTATACTTTGTTTATTGACTTCTCAATAAATTTCAAAGTCCAAAAAAAGTAAAAACTTTCCAATAAAGACTACCCATTTATGCTTTTTCCCCTATTTGTCTCTTTCTTTCCCTTATTATTTCAAATAATAAAAATTTCAATTTTATGATATCTTAAAAAGAAAATAGTCAATTTAAAGGTGAGAACCATAGAATTTTTCACCCATCCAACAATACCAATCACCAATCAAACAATTCCTCGAACTTGTTATTCCTTTAATTTTTTCATTTTAATCACAATGAAATAAATATCTCCTTTCATTGTAAAAAAAACTTTCCCTTTCTAAATATAATTATGGTTTCTAAATATCATGTGATATATTTGCTAAATGATATACACTATTAAATAAATATAAATTATATGAAATTTTTTTTGATAAATACATGTATTTATCATATATATTAAATATACATATGAATATTATATATTATATGAAATTTTTTTTGATAAATACATGTATTTATCATATATATTAAATATACATATGAATATTGATCAAGCGCTAAATCCGTCAAATTAATTCATACTTCCCACATAAAAAATTAATAATATTTGTACTAGTGGAAGAAAGGTCGATCCCACACGGACGGGAGGATCCTTCAATTCTTTGCAAAAAATAAAAATAAAAAATATTTTAAAATTGAATAAAATAAAATAAATAAAAATGAAAATTTTGATTGAGAGAAAATTAATATTTAAAAGTTTTCTAACCAAAAAGCTTACAAGTATTTATTGAAAAATCACAATCATTGACTCAAATATAATGTAATGGTAAAAATTGCTAAGCAGGCTATAGAATGTCGAAATATGATTTTGCACGAACAAATTCTTCTTTAATTTTAAGACGATCATGAAGTAGCTCTACAATCGCCTTTAATTCTCAGATAGACACGATGGAAATAATTCTCATATAATCTTCTAGAAATCGCATAAAGAATTAGAAGAACTCGATTCAAGTTAATACTTAAGAACCAGCTCCATTATATTCAAACTAGATCGTCAAAATTCATAAAATAATTAAACCTCAATTTAGCTGAATAATATTTTGATTGCTACTCTAGCAAATCTAGAGATAATTCCAGATCAACACGACTCATCTAGCAATATATTATAATTGAACATATAGGATGAGCTCTTTTTATATACCTTCAAAAATAATAATGGTTTTATGATTTACCAAATTAAAGCGAATATCAAATGACCATTAGAATTAAAAAAGTTTTGATCTCGCATGACTTTCAATGAATTACTTTGTGTTGCTTCCGATTAGGAATTAAAAATGCCTAGCCAAGTATCATAGGCACAATATAAAAATAAAATAAAATAAAAATAAAGAGAGTAGTCGAATAAATCAAAGAAACGTAGAACAATTAAATTAATTCCCAAATTCTCTACTTCCATAATAGGAACAGAAAACTAGATAAAATAAATATAAAATAACTAAGATAACATTTCTATCCTTTGTTCATTGATCAAGCTTCAAAACGTCATGTTTTATGCCCACAAACTGCCCATTAGAGCATAGTTTAGTTGTTAGAATAGTTAACTTGTGTACATTTTGTATTTTGCCGGTCAAAATGATGAGTTTTAGGAAAATGTGCTTAAATGGGACATTTTAAAGCTTATTTGGACTTTGGAGTTTTGGGACATTGCTTGCGGGCATAAGACTAGACAAAACGACCTGACAAAGCTGCGTTTTGAGAGCTGAAGGAAGAAAAAGTTGAGACGAACTCAAACTCCTGTGAGCTAAATGTTGATAAGGCTTGCGGGTATAAGAGACACCAAAACGACAACACTTGGCCAGTTTTAACGAGTTAGACGAGGACGAGTTTTGCTTAGACTTAAACTCATATAGCTAGATGGGAAAGTGATTAGGAAGCATTCAAACTCTTTTGTCTAAAGATTATAATTAATATTTATTTTTATTTTATTTATTTTCCCTTCCTCCTATAAGTAGGAACGTATGTATGGAGGAAGGGTAGGCTAGTTCTAGTTCAGTTTTATTTTATACATTGTTCGTTCCTTTTGTTTTATTTCCAGTTTTTATTTTCTTTATTTTTATTTTATGTTTAATTCATCAATGATGCAAGGCTAGGCGATTTGTTTTCCCCAATTGCAAGCGATTCAAGTTATTCGTTAATGATTATATGAGATCTAAATGATCCTGATTCCATTGGCAAAGCACTATTATCTTTAACTCTGAATTGCATAGAACCATTATTGTTTTTAGTGCATGTAAATAAGGCATGTTGCATGTCTCTAAGTTCTAGCATATAGCTAAGCGAGTTGTTTGATACAAAAAAGTCACCCGACTTGCTGAAGTGGTAAAGCAAGATGCTATCCTTGTTACAGCACATAGTAGTACTTCTTGTAGGTTAGAGGATCTAGTTTGAACATGAGGGATGTTGGGTCGTAACTATTAACTAAAGTCGGGTCTTCCTAATTCCTAATGCAATTTTGGGATGACTTGTGAGAATCTATTTCCACCTTGTCTATCCTGGGATTAGAGGCATTTCATAGAGCTTGTTTCATGACATCTTACAAATAAGGCAAGATTAGGGTGTGTGAGACTTGCTCAGCAAACTATAACTAGTTTAGTGCCATTATTGCTTTGGACTATTAATGAATCAGTGATCATATTTAGTTAATGAATACTTGATGCTTTTGGTTGGAAGAATTACTTATTATTGATTTTCTCTAATTTATTTTATTTGTTTCTTTGTTTGCTTAATTATTTTTTGATTCCCTATGTTTATTTTTAAACGTAAAGAATTAAAGAAGTTGAAACCATATTTGTGGGATTTGACCCTTACTTCGACTGCTACAAAATCATAATTCCAATGTGTGGCTTGTAAGGAATCAATTTGACGGAAGTGACAACAGGTCAAATTTTGGCACCCTTACCAGGGATGGTAATTAACATTTTCTTAATTCTTTGTTTATGACTCGATCTTCTGCAGGTAATCTTAGTTTTGATAAAGAAATCAAGAAAACTACAAAAAGATTGAAAAAAGAGGCAAAACTTAGGAAATCTGCCTCAGTCTCAGAGAATTCTTGTGCCCACGAGGAAACAGCCATTGATAACTCTGATAGCAAGAGCTATAACAAAGCTGTTATGGCCATAAATAATGAATAGTCTCTCAGACAAATAGCTGCTGCACCCTTAGACCAGTCTCCACTTTGTATCACTTATGAGGACATAACAAAACCTCTTGAACTTAAATCTAGACTCATACAGCTGCTACCTACTTTCAGGGGCCTAGAGAATGAAGACCCATTTAAACACCTAAAAGAATTTCATATTGTTTGTACAGGGATGAAGCCGCAAGGTGTAAACCTTGAACATATTAAACTTAAAGCTTTTCCTTTTTCTCTTGCAGATACTGCTAAAGATTGGCTCTATTATGTGCCTTTAGGAATTTTCATAGCATGGAACGAGATGGCCAGATTATTCTTAGACAAATTCTTCCTAGCCAAAAGAGCCACCCAGATTAGGCGAGATATATGTTCTATTCGGTAGAAAGACATGGAGAATATTCATGACTATTGGGAATATTTCAAAAGAATGTGTGCGTCATGCCCATAACACGGGATCACATAGCAGAATCTGATACAATACTTTTATGAGAGATTATTACCAATAGAAAGGAAGATAATGGATACTGCGAGTGGTGAAGCTGTAATGAACAAAACACCTTAGGAAGCTCATAATCTAATTGACATAATGGCTACTAATACCCAGTCTTTTAGCACCGAAAGAGAGTAGCTTAGAAAGGTTCATGAGGTAAATGTTTCTAGCCTTGAAAATCAAATTAAATAGCTTACATCTGTTATGTAAGAACTTGTGACTAATATGAAACTAGCAAGAGCTTGTGGAATCTATACCCAACAGATCATACAACTAAATAATGCCCTCGATTCAAGAGGAGGGAACCGAGGAATAAGCAAATGTTACTGAATGTATGATAAAGATTATGTATGATATTTTATTATGATGCTTACTTATTCTCATCATAAGATATACATATCATGTTTTAATTCACTTACATATCCATTCATATTCATGGCATATCATGGTGTTATAAGGTGGAAATTATACGATAATAATATTAATGGGCTAAAGGCCGGGCTATACGTTGTATTATGTATATTGGGTCATATATGATATATTATTGAGCCAGTGGTCGGGCTTAAAAGCCGTATGATAATGTTGGTTCTTAAAGGAATCGGGTCCTTAAGAGGATCAATACTGGTACAAAATGAGACCTAATACAAGATTGTGCACAATCATACAGGATGAAAGGAAATATTACAGGAAAAGCAGAGGGAGAATGCATAGCATGACTACATATATACGAACATGTATTATTCCTTAATTATAATGAAATGAAAGATAAAGTTATTACAAGTGCATTACAAATGCACATATATATGAATGTTAGTAGAAACATGATGGTTTCTATATGGATATTTACAATGCCAATATAAAAGGCAAGGTTATGCTATTGAGGAAATGACATGTAGTGATTTGAGCTTAGCTTACACGAAATAATGGCACGTTGAGATTACGATGTTATTCATTAATGGCATTTATATGTGGAATGTTAATAGAGTTAATGATTCATATTCCTTATTATCTTATGAATTTCTAATGAATGGAATACATGGCAAAATGAAAAGATGATACTTTCCAGTACTTACAGGATTTCATTATATCCTGAAAATGTTTATAACAATGATGATGTTGGTTATGGACATATGTTAAAGCGATATATATATTATTGTTATGAAATTTATGGTGGAATGATATTGTTTGATTATAGCATTCTAATGCTAATAAAATGCTGTTATAATATTACAGAGGAATTAATTATAGATGTATAAGCATGTGATTATCGATTACAGTTATAAACTAAGAAATTACAATGTGATATAGACAATTGATGATTTTACAATGAATTAATAATAGAGTTGCTAATTCATAGTCCATATTATTTAATGACTTCTTTATGACAAGAATATATAATAAGCTACTACATGATATTTTATAATGCTTATATGCCAGTGGTCCGATCCTTTCCAACACTTCATATGGGCCAATGAATCTCAAACTTAACTTCCCTTTCTGACTAAATCTTAGAATTCTCTTCAATGGAGATACTTTCAAAAATACCTTATCCCCAACATTCAATATTTTGTCATTTCAAATCAATGTATGATTTCTGCCGATCTAATGCAGCTTTCAACCATTCTTTGATCAATTTCACCTAATCCTCTGCTTATTGGATTAAATATGGTCCAATCATTTATCGTTCACCAACTTTATCCTAATTCAATGGTGTTCTGCATCGTCTCCTATATAGTGCTTCATACGATGCCATTTTGAATGTTGGATTGGAAGCTGTTGCTGTGTATGAATTCAGTGAGAGGAATATACTTATCTTAGCTTCCGACCCATTCCAGCACATAAGCTCTCAACATATCCTCTAGAATCTGAATGATTCATTCTGATTGTCCATCTGTCTAAGGATGAAATGCCATACTAAAATGAACTTTAGTACCTAGGGCTCATTGAAAGCTTCCCTAGGAATGAGAAGTAAACCGTGGATCTCTATCAGAAACAATAGATGATGGCACTCCATGAAGTCTTACTATCTCTTTTATGTATAATTCCGCTATCCGTTCCAAACTGTAATCCATTCGAACAGGTAGAAAATGGGTCATCCTAGTCAATCTATCAATAATTACCCATACAACATCATGTTTACCCTGTGTCAATCGCAATCCTGTGATAAAATCCATCGTCATTCTAACATATTTCCACTCCAGAATAGATAAAGGTTGTAATAATCCTGTCAACTCTTGATGTTCAGCCTTAACTTGTTGGCACACTAAACACTTAGAAATGAATTCTGCAATATATCGCTTCATGCCTACTTACCAATAGGATAACTTTAAATCTCTATACATCTTAGTGCCTCTTGGATGATAAGAATATAAACTGTTATGAGCTTCATCCAGAATCTACCTCTTTAACTCCTTATCAGTTAGAATGTAGATACAATCTTTATGCCTCAATAAACCTTCTAAATCCAAGGTAAAAACCTTCTGATTACCCAATTGAATTTTCCCCAATTGCTTCTGATACTCTTCATCATTTTGGGCAACTTCTTTAATTTTTTCTACCAATAATAGTCTCACCTATAGTTGTAATTCTACTAGGACACTATCTGCTTGCACCGTTAAAAGAGCATTTAATTGTCAAATCTCTTATACTAACATCAATGATGATTGTTGTAGCATAGCAAAAGTCTTTCAGCTAAGAGCATCAACTACCAAATGAGCCTTTCCAGGATGATAATCAATAAGACAATCATAGTCTTTGATCAATTCAAGCATCATCTCTGCCTTAAGTTCAACTCCGTCTATGTTCTCAAATACTTCAGACTCTTATGATCTGTGTAGATATAACACTTCTCACTATAAAGATAATGATGCCATATTTTCAAAGAAAACACAATGGTAGCCAATTCCATATCATGACCCAAGAAACAAACTTGGTCAAGCCAGAAAGAACATTTAGACAACTTGCCATATAACTGTTTCTCTTTCTTCAGTTGTAATACCAAACGTAAATTTCTATCATGTTCTGCTTGATCACAAGAATAAACAAGAATATTATTAATAAACAC
Source organism: Dalechampia spathulata (assembly GCA_948192965.1). Lineage (NCBI taxonomy): Eukaryota > Viridiplantae > Streptophyta > Magnoliopsida > Malpighiales > Euphorbiaceae > Dalechampia > Dalechampia spathulata. The sequence goes on from CANYBF010692268.1 coordinate 14,216, forward strand.
CACAACAAACTGATCAAGATATTCCTTAAGAACTGTGTTCATTAAAGCCATAACAGCAGCTGGTGCATTAGTCAACCTAAAAGGCATGACTAGGAATTCATAATGATCATATCTCATGCGAAAAGCAGTCTTCAAAATGTTATTCTCCTTAACTCTCAATTGGTGATAACCCAATCTCAAATCAATCTTGGAAAAGACAGTCATTCCCTTTAATTGATCAAGCAAATCATCAATTCAAGGTAAAGGATAGCGATTCTTGATGGTCACCTTGTTCAACTGTTGATAATCAATGCACATTCTCATGGTTCCATCCTTCTTCTTTATAAATAAAACTGGTGCTCTTCAAGGAGATACAATCAGGCATATGAATCCCTTGTCCAGTAACTCTTATAATTGCTCCTTCAGCTCCTTTAATTCCGTTAGTGCCATGCAATAAGGAGGAATTGATATAGGCTCTTTTCTAGGTATTGTCTCAATTTCAAACTCTACTTCTCTTATCAAAGGTAATCCCAGTAAGTCATCTGGAAATACATTTTGAAAATCTCTTACAGTCAGAAGTTTTGTCAATTGCAATCCCTTATGTTTAGTATCAACAATATGTGCCAATATTGCCTCACAACCCTATTTCAATAACTTTTTAGCAATAGTTGTTGAAATCAAACTATGAACAATTGATGGTCTAATCCTTTGAATAATAATTGATTGATATTTTGGATGTTGAAATGAAATTGTTTTCCTTCGACAATCCATTACTGCTTGATAAAAAGATACCCAATCCATGCTTAATATGATATCATATTCAGAAAAAGGCATCTCGATCATATCTATAGGAAAAACTTTATCTTGCAAAATCAGTGGACATCTACGATAAATTTTGTTCACCACTACAGTTTTTCCTAACGGACTAACAACTACCATATCATATCCCAATCTCTCACTGGTGGTGTCTAATAAATATGCAACCCTAGTGTTGATGAATGAGTGACTAGAACTAGGGTTAAATAACATAAGAACAACATGATTAAGAATATGAAAATTACCGATCACCACATCAACAGCTTGCAGTTCTTCTCTAGGCTATAAATGGTATACCCTTGTAGGAGCCTTCATATTTTGATTCACTGAATTAGGACTGCTCATTCAACCGTCACCGCGGCCTCTACCTCTACCTCTGTTAAACTGACTGCTGGTAGGTGCTCGAATTCCTAGTCAAACTCCAGGGGTAAGTAGGGAAGATCTCCCACCAGCAACTGTATGGACTGGCATTGCATTGATATTAGGACACTCCCTAGCATAGTGCCCTGCACCTCCACATTTGTAACATAATCCTGTACCCATTCTGCATACACCGGAATGGTCCTTGCTATAGTTAGGACGTTTAAACTAATAGTGCAAAATTACTACGACCAACAATCTGAGCACTTTGTGGTCTACGTGGGACTGATAGTCTGAATCTGGATCCATGAGCTGGGAAAGAACCTCTAAATCTACCTCTTTTTTTAGAACCATAGGATGAGCTTGGACCCCCAAACTATCTTCTAACCAATCTTGACCAGTTATCATCCCTTTCTTGCAAAGTCCATTCTGGTCCCAAAGCATTTGTAATAAGAGAAGATAGATTATCATAGTTGAACCCCTGAACCAATGATTGAATTCAAGGCCTCAATCCCTATTTAAATTATTTGCATCTCTCTTGACCTATTGTCAGTATATTTCTTGCATAGTAAGCCAACTGGGTAAATTCCCTTTCATACTCAACTACCGTCATATTTCCTTGCTTTATAGCCAAGAATTCCTATAGCTTTTAGTTAGTGTAAGCTGTGGGAACATATTTATATTTGAATTCAGCCTAAAAATCTGCCCAACTAAGCACTGGTGGTTCTGCAAGACCCTGTGGTACAGTTTTCCACTATTTATATGCATTGTCTTAGAGTAAAGAGATAGCATACTCCAACTTCAGAGCATTTGAATAGTTGATCTGCCTCAACACCCTTCCAGTTCATTCTAACCACGTCTCTGCTACATAAGGATCTATAGTTCCAGAGAAATCCATAGCTCCATATGCTCTGAGTTTCCTAAAATCACATTCCTCCCCTTGAATTGGAATAACAGCAGTAAGAACTTACTCATTTTATCTCTGAACATTATGATGTAGCTGTGTAAATTGAGTGGTCACCAAGTTCACTCTATCAATATGCTCCTTAAATTAGCTTTGAATTTTGTCACCCTCAATTTGGATACTTGCATTTGAGGTGCCTTTATTTGGGGTAAAGTTATCTTCCCCCTCACCCATTATGACAGCTCGGTCAGACATGATTTTCTAGAGGCTACCTAAAACCAAATAACCTTATCAGCAATATGAACACTAGACTTCTTAATCATCCAAATTAACTTTGGCAGTGAATATTTTTATTACACAAGTTATTTTCCATAGCTTTGATACCAACCAAACATGTCACATCTTTCGGTTACGTAACATGCTCCCGTAGAATGATTATTAACTTCCTAACCGAGGAAGTCAATAATTATCCTACAAGGGATTCCATACATTCCGTAAAATTTTTTTTTATTATTTATACATATAACTTGCATGCAAACTCATATTAATCCAAAACATTTATTATCCCAAGTTATAATATAACATCATAATTATGTTATCACGTCATCAGACTTATAATTTACACACATTAATATTTTACATATCTTTAGTTTTGCCAAACTTACTTTATTTACTACCAAAGTACTTTATTTAAGTAGTTGCATAATAATTTATAAAGATAGAAGTCTGAAGGAAACTTAAACCATTTACCAACAAACTGTTGATATGTCCAGCTGCTTTACTAATGTTCTGGTTCTGCGACTTTACTTGGTCCTGCATTTATCAATTGACAAATGCTGAGTATAAACTCAATGGTGCTAGTTATAATATGTAATACAAGTAATCATATAATCCATTAGTTATAACATTTAAAAACTTCAGGCATTTATATTTCATGATGTGTTGATGCCAAGTAAACATTATTTCATATACTTCAAAATAGTATGTGTATTTCATTTGTATTTCATGTCATATATATATGAACCATTTAGTATGACTATCTTTGAATATGATGAAATTCCAACCATAATAAATATTCAAGTGAAGTTAATATATCCATTAATCATACCATAAATTCACATCATGTTATGTCATATGTCATGAATTATGAATAGTGCATATTTATGAGAATGCATTTATACTATGCATTCTCCTTCTTATTCCTTGATCCATCATTCCATTTAAATGTGTATTTACTGGGTCTTTCATTATAACATAACTTTGATTCTTTACATATGAGCTCATTTAACATCTTACTTTTCAATTCTGTTTCTTTCATATCATGATAACATATTATTTCACTCCCGTAGGAATTTATATCATTGTGTCCAGTATAATCATTTAGCCTTTTTCTCATATCACATCATATTCTTTTTCTCCTTATTTCACCATGTCATGCTATATCATGTTTATATTGAATACTTTATGTTCATGATATATATATATGATGCATAATTAACTTCAAATTGTTATAATAATGTAATGCTATTGCATTACCAAACCTTTTCCTCTTTGATCATTTAATGATCAAGGACTTCAAACATACTAGCACAAACCTGATATGTCCTTCCATTTGTTAATATCCTTGGGTGATTAGTGAATATTTTCCACTGATTTACCTATTTCAAAATTAATATTAATCTTTTATTAGTAATTAAATTGATCCTTTATCATTTTTATGTTTATATACCACTGAATAAATCAATGTCATTTCTAATGTGTTTCTTTAAGTTTACTGCCTAATATTCACCTCTTATTAAAGACTATTCCTTATTGTTTAAAAACAAATTCTTATCTCCATTTAATAAGTATACAAGTTTTTTACCAACAGCCTATATTTAATCAACTATTTATTAAATTGTTATCGTTAAACTTGAATCATTATTATATTGACAATTTGAAACTTAATTAAGATTCTGTTGAAATTCAGTTGTTGTTAAATCATAATTTAATATAATAGTCTTAACTTTATGCTAACTTAAATTAGTCAATATCATATTACTGATTACTTCTTAATATCCTGTTTGTATAGTTTTAACAATTTCTTATTACTATTCCTATTTAATCCTAACTTTTGTTATCAATTTGAGTTTAGTAATATCTTAAGCATATAAGAATATATTTTGTATCAGAATTCATTTAGTCATGTAATAAATAGCTCTCTCTTAATTAATTCTGATATCAATCATATTTTATTAATATCTTAAAAATTTATTGATTTATACTTAACCTCATATCATTTATCATTATCAAAACCCAATATCAGTTAACTAAAATCCTTAATTAACTCATCTTATAATTAGTAACCATATAAATTATATTCTGACTTAATTATTCTTCTGTTATTCATACTTAGTCTCAGGTATAGTAACATTAAATATATCTATGAAGCAGGGATTTAAGGGGTTAATAAAAATACAATTGCAATCAGAATTAAATCCCCTAGTCTCTATGGACTTAGTATAGAGTAAGAAGGGTATCGAACTCGGGGAGCTAGGTATCATTTCAATATCTAATTATAAGGTTCATTGATTTCTAATATCTTTATGTCACGAATTGAATAGATGAGGATTATGGTGATAAAAGTAAGTATTGATTCTTAAAGATATGATTAGTCAAATCAAATATGAATAATGTTTAGAATAAACCAATATAGAAATGACATTTTCACTTGTACTATATAGTATTCTCATGCCTATATAATGTATATTCACATTATTTTCCATAAAACTCTCATTTTA
>CANYBF010692305.1:0-18385 GCA_948192965.1 Dalechampia spathulata
TGGAGATCCGGGGTCTTGGTGCCCACAAGGAGCCCACCCAGAGGGTGTAACTCCCACACTGCGGCTGCCAAGACTCGAACCGTGGATCTTTGGTACCAACGTCACATCCGAGTACCAACTGGGCTACACCCGTGCGGGTCCGAGAGATCTTCTTGTTATTACATCATGAACTTGATTAAAAAATTTTAAAATAATAATTTTTTTTAAAAAATTTTTAAATAATAATTTTTTAAATAATTTTAAAAAAAGAACTTCAAAATTTCATATAAATTTACTTTAGTATATAAAAATATTTATTTCATATTTACTTAAATAAAAATCTATTATTTTCAAAAATATTAATAATAATCTATTTTTTACAAAAAGATCATTATTTTTATAAAATTATAAAAAATAATTAATATTATTATAAAATATGAAATAAAATTTTTAATTTCTATAATTATTTTTAATTTAAATTTATTGAAATTTGATAGTTACATAATCTTCTCATTGATGTAGGATTATAATTACTAATGAAATTATAATTTAATAATATAAATATTTTTTTAAAAATCTAAAAAATTCGGATTCAAACCTTTATTAATGTTTCGTATACCGATTATTGTTTAAATTTAATTGATAATGTAAAATGTTTAGATTAGGATGGGATCTCTGCATGGGAGAAACATCCTTGCAAGAGAATTGTGGTTGAAATTCCCACTTGGGCTGGTGTAATGAACCCTAGGTTCGCCGGAGAAGCATACAAATATATGTGCATATGGGCGACGGGTGGGTGCCATGTGACATTCACCTGCCAATCATTACCTTCCAAAACGACCAACATGGCGATGTTTTTGTCCAGTGAAAAAGGTTTGACGGAAACAGAGATGGCAGGACATCGTACCATATATATCATACAGCAACACATTTACCATGTGTTGGGTTTCTGCCCTTTTTCTTTTTGCTTCTTCGTCTTATCCTTCTTGTACTTATTTCTTCTGCACTTTCTTCCACCGCCATGATTGCTGCCACTGAAATTGCTTCCCTTCCCTTCACTTCAAATCCAAGCAAGCCATGACATCACCTGATCAATAAGTGCAACTCTTAAACAAATCTCATTATATAGCGCCCCTTTTCTGTATTTGTATGATTTTCATGTTTGCTGTCTTCTCCATTAGTTTGGGATAGTTTATGACCACGGAGCAGTGATCGGCACTAAGGTGAAGTTGTGGCAGAGGGGGGAAGTCACAATCATAGCACGTTTAGAAAAGCCCCCACAAAAGTTGGAAATAATGGTTGAGAAATGGAATGCCACCCATCATCTCTGTGATCCCTTTAATGTCTGTCACTGTATCTTTGGGGAGTGGTGACCATCGCTGTCTCATCCGTATGATTATCATTCATTTCCATTAAAACCTTACACTCACTCACCAATTAGGCACACTGTCCCAAGCATACCAAACACGTCGAGATTCAGCCCCCTTCTTCCTTAGACAGATATGGCCAGTGGGCTTAATTTTAAGAATTAAAAATTATAAAAAATTACATGAGATGTTATTTTTAATATTTTTTTAATTAAATAAATAGTAGTTTAATTTTATATTTAAATTTATATTATTAAAAATTATATAATTATTAATTTATTTGTTTATATTTTAAAATTTATTTATTTATATTATTTTTTTCTTAAGTTTCTTTCTCCTCTCTTTCTTTATTCTTTCATTCTTTTTTTTTCCTTCTTTTTTCCTTTCATTTATTTTTTTTTCTTTTTTCTTTCTTTCTCTCTTTTCTTTTTTTTTCCTTTCATTTATTCATTTTTTTTATTTTAAAATAGTACTATTGTTATGGATTCTTCTTTTCTTCTTTGTTTCTTTTATTTATTTTATTTTATTACCTTTTCAAATATTATTATTGATGTTGTCTTCTTCTTTTTCAAGATGTTATTAATATTTGTCATTGTGTTGTTATTTTTGTATATGTTGATTTCATTTTTTTTATAGTCGCTACGTGTAAATAAATATATTCATATATAATATATATGAATATATATTATATTATCCTAATTAAAAGTTATATCTCATTAACTATCTCTTAAATTATTTTCATTTTTTAAAAATTAGATTGAATTCCATATTTTTTATTTAAATTATAAATCAAATTAAATATTCATTTAATTTTTTTAATTTGAAAGTATTTTAAATGCTTAAACTGATATTTTAAACTCTCAATTTAAATCAAATTAATTTTTTTAATTAAATAAAAAATATTTAAAATAATAGATTAAAAAATTATAAAGCTAATATTTTAAGTTATTTTTATAAAAAACACCTTTAAATCATTGATTAAATACAACAATGAAAATTTAAAATTATGTTGAATAATAAATATATAAAATTAATTAATTTTAAAGAATTTTAAATAATTAAATTTATTAAATAAATAAATATATATATATATATATATAACATTTTAAATTTTCAGTACTTTTATCTTATTTAATAATTAATTTTTGAAAACTTAATATTCATTTATCAAATATTAGATTGAGAATCTTATAATGAATATGATATTCTATTTTATTATATTTTATGGGATAATCAATGATGAGTTTCAGGTGAATTTTAATAGGAATGTGAGTGAATTCTTTGAATTTATGCTTAATAACAAAAGTCCACTGTGAAGATGATCTGTGATCGATAATCATATTACCTAATCCACCCATTATGGTTTTGTTTGGTTTATTTTTCTATTGCCTCCATCCTTTTGGATCCATGGCACATTATGAATTTAATAATAATAATAATAATAATGACAACAAATAAAATATTTAAAAAATGGGTACAATCAGATGTGTTTCACCCCAGCTGGAGACAACTTGTCCTCTCATATAATAATCCCCATTCATCACTTTTAATTATAATTTATTCTACAATAAATATATCAGATCTCAAATATTAATAAATCTTTTACATTAAATCTTTTAATATATTCAAGTTATATTAATATTTATAATATTTAATTATTATATATATATATTTTTTCATTTTAATACCTTAACTTGTTTATTTATATAATTTTGATCCATAAATTTCGGTATTTATCATTTGGATAGATTAATTGTGTTTATCCTATATTTTTTAACTTTTATAAAAAAATAAAATATATAAATATAAAAAATGATTGAGTATGATATATATATATATATATATATTATATACTTTAAATGAAAATAAATTAATAATAATTAATGTTTGATGATATATAAATAAACAAGTTAAAATGTTAAAATGATACAAGTAAAAGTATAAGGAGGAAAATGAAAAAATATTTTAAATTTAAGAGATCATAAATATATTATATTTAAAATATATAATTAAGAGAATTTTGATATTTTTAAAAATTATTATGATTTAAAAAAAAGATTATGTTTTAATATATAATAAATCTAAAATATATAATAATAATGTTGGAACATTAAATTAAAATCTAAAGAACCATGGAATGATATATATTAATATCCTCAAACCTCTTATGCAGAGATGGTGGTTTCTGAACATGCTAAATTCCAACAACATACTTCCAGACAAACTGCCATCATCGTCATGGATGTTCGTCTCCACTGTCTGAAACATGAAAACCATGCCCCAAATAAAATTACCAAATAAATTAAATAGATGGGAAAATCTTGAAAAATAGAAACAAAATTTATGAAAATACCATGTTTCAAATTATTACATAAATAATAACAAAATTTTAAAATTATTTACATAAAAATAAAATTTTTTGAATTTTAACATGATTCAATGTAAATTTAATATAAATTTATAAAACAATAATTATTTTCTTAATTTAAAATAGATTTTCAATTCTTAAAAATTAAATATATAGCAATAAATGATAATCTATCTATATTTTTTGATCAATCACTTTATAAATATTTTTTATCAAAATAATTATCCATTTAAAGTACCAATATAAAATTATTTCTATTAATTTCCTAGCAAATTCTTTCAATAAATATCTATTCAATTCAAATAAAACCTGAAGATTAAATAATTAAAATAAAAAAATCCTAATCATATAATTTAAATATAATTAATTAAGATATTTTTTAAAATAATAATTAACCATGCAGCTATAAGTAATCAACACATTTGAAAACAAAACCCAAATATCCGAATTTTTTTAAAAAACTGAATTGTATAAATAAATAAAGTATTATCCACAAGCAATGATATGATTGATTAATTAATTAATTAATAGTATTAATATATGGGAAAAGTGGTGAACTTTTTTTGATGTTGTGATCCTGTCATTCTTGTCTGTGGATCTTTCTTATTATTATTGCCACGTAGCTGCCAACCTCACACTCCTCCTTTTATATTAAATTCCCCAGTTTGCATGTGAAATTACCAATTTTCACCCTCCCTACCTACCCTATCGCCTCCTTGTCACCATTAATTTTATATAAATCAATTAGTAATATAAATGATAATTAATATATAATTGATATTTAATACAAATTAATATATATTATTATATTATTAATAAATTTATAATTCTATGTGATAAATTTAATTTATACATTAATGATATTATGATATTATAATGTAATGACATAAATACTTTTTAAGAAATTCAAATAAATTCAGATTTGAATGTAAATTTTTGTTCAATAAAATAATTTGATTTATACAATATTTCTCTTTGTTATATTCTCTCTTTCCTAAATTAATTTTATTATTTTAATATGATATTTAATATGCTATAATTTCTATTACATTTTTATTTAATTATTTTATAAATTAAATAAATAACTAATAATAAAATAATTTTTTATAATTAAAATAATGGTATAATAGAAATGATATATATAAATTTATTTTTTATAATTAAAATAATTAAAATTTATTTAATGTCAAATAAATTAAAAATTTATTTATTAATTTAAATATTAAATTATAAATTTATTAATAATATAGTAATACATATTAATAAATATATATCAATTATTATTTATATATTAATAATTAATAATAATTATATTTTAATATATATTGAATATTTAATACAAATTAACTGTTATCATAAATAATAATTTAAATTCATACAATTATTAATAAAAAAAAAAGAGCAGATTGGATACGAGAACTAATATATCGTTGACCTAATAAGCATTGACCATCGAAGGACTAGAGACAAGAAGACATGGTGAAAAGCAATCCCCACATTATTTTTTTAATCAGATTCAGATCCCATTCGCATAATTAACAATTGGCAGATTTTTTGCCCATTTTTTTATAATAAAAATGATCTCCATGTGTTTGACATAATGCCAGAATCACTTCCTTTATAATATTTTTTTTATCAAATGAATAAAATAAAAAAATCCCCAAATTTCCACGTAATTTTAAACAAAACCATGTTGCGTATAATATAGTCAGATTAATGCTTTTATAATATAATTATGGTTAGATTAATCTAATTAACCAATGTTTATTAAATCTCATGAATATAATGATAAAATTGCCCATTTTACTTCTACAATCATTACGTGTCTTAATCTAACTATAATTATATTATAAAAGCTTTTTTCTTTGAGTAATTTGAAATTTATAAAATATTTGTATTTAATAAAATATATGGATTAATTTTAGTCAATATTAATAAAAATACATTATTATATTGCATTAATTAGTTTATTTAATTGGGCTGATCGCTTACCTCGGCCTTGGACGAAATATGTTCTACTCTAATTATGGCTCTATTTCACGGTAAGATTGTAATATATAATTATTAATATAGTTTTACTTTGATATTATATTTTTAATAATTACATTTAAAAAATAGATACATAATTTTTGCTTAAAAAATAATTTTATGAAATTAAAATTAATTAATTTTAAAATATAAACAAACTTAATCAAAAGCTTAATAAATATAAATTATAAAATAAATTATTTAATTTTTTATTTAAAAAAATTAATAATAAAAATATTATATTTATATTCATTATTTTATATTAATAATTAAATTAAAAATATTATTATATATTTATTTGATTATAAATTTATAAATTATAAATTAATGAATTAATTTATTAATTTAAATAAATCAAATATTATATAACTTAAATTCAATTTATTTATTAAATAAATTAAATGAATTTTTCTCGAATCAAACTTATAAACTACCCAACTGAGCTTGTAATATCAGTAAAGTAGAGTATTATCGATAAATCATTCATGAACGTGAAAATTTAAATTTTAAAATATATTTTGGAATAATCTAGAGTATATGGATTTTTGATAAATTGAAATTTATATAAAAAAAATGAAAATAAATTACATGATATGAGGACTTATGTGTGCATATAAATAGAATGAAAGCACCGAAAAAGCTCTCCCTCTTCCTCGCTTTTCCTGGCAGTTCTCTGGTTACGGGAAATTAGCATCGCGCCCAACTCTGGCTCTCTCGTAAACGAACACGCACGCAGGCCCGCTGATTTTGTGATCCGTCCGTTCCTCCTCTCTCTCTCGGAAGCCTTCTTGTTTTTTTTTTTTTTTAAGAAAAGTTAAAGGCAAACGACCTTCCTTCTCCAAAAATCTCTGTTTGTTTTTCTCCTATTTTGCATTCCTGGTTTTCTCTTTTGTTTTCTAGTGTTGCTTGCTTGCTGTAACCGACGCCGTTTTTGGAAAAATAAGAGCTATGTTGCTGCACGACGAGATAGTTCCGTTGAATATAAAGGCGGAATTAGGTGGTAACGCAGATAGAGCTTACGACGGCGAAGACTTGGAGGATGAGATGATTTCTTCGATTCCTCAAACTACTTGTCGTTCTCTTCGGAGAAACGTCGTCGTCGTCGGTTATGCTCTTACCTCTAAAAAAATCAAAAGCTTCTTGCAGCCTAAACTCGAAGGTTTAGCTAGGTAATCATTATAACGCGCGCACACACAATTTATAGTAATAAAAATAATTAAAATTAATTCACATCAATAAACCTGATGGTTTTCTTTACTGTTTTCATTCATTTCATTTTCTTTTGAGCGAGTATTCATTTCATTTCATGTAATATAGATTCTGCTTCTTTTTTTTCCTTATAAGGTATCCGTAGCCACGGATTTGTGTTGTTTGGAAGAGTACTACAGTTGATTTGTTTGATTTTTTGTCCTGGAAAATTCTTTGGAATATTCTGCCTTTGCAAATTGCATAATGTCCTTTTCGTTCTGTTGATTAGAAAATGAAAATAAACTGCAATTTAAAATCTTTCGAATCGTATTGAGAAAGTGAAATATAAATCAAATTAAAGCCGTTCACATTGACTTAATGGCCCTTTCAATTGCTTATAAGTCAAAATATTATGATTCTACTCTTCCAATTTTACTTGACAGTCATTTTTGTAAGTCATAGTTCCTTTCTGGATTTTTAATTTTCACCCACGACTGATTAGCTACTGATTTTTAAGACACCCACTCTGGAAGAAGCAAATCTTTTTATTATGCTAATACAAGGTTAATTACACTTGTGTCTCTGCAATTTGTGATTCTTGAAGTTTGTATTTGTTAATTGTCCGCCTTTTACTCGTGTTTTTAGTACTGTGTAAAATGTTCGCTTTTTTTTTTTTTTTTTGCAGGAATAAAGGGATCTTGTTTGTTGCAATTGATCCAAACAGGCCTCTTTCAGATCAAGGTCCTTTCGACATTGTATTGCATAAGGTATGTTTTTACTTTGCTTTCTTAATGCACCTAACATGTACTGCTTTCTAGCATTCTGAAAAAACGATAATTTCTTCTCGAAGGTTGGATTCTTTCTGACTGAATTTTCCATTGGGGAGAAAATATTTTGGAGTCATTGATGCTATCTTTAACATTTTTTCCTGCATCTATGCAAGATATAGGAAGGTTATGGTGTTTAATGGCAGTTTTTTAATTTATCACTTCTCATTTTCGTGTTCTTCTTGATGTAGCTTACTGGAAAGGAGTGGCAACAGATTCTTGAGGTTGGTTTCTTCTTTAATTCTCTCATTTTTTGATTGTTGCTCAATGTACATCTGAGTATATAAAAAATTTCAGTATGATATCATGTTTGCCTGATCACTTAGATCTTATGTGCCATAATGTATCTATCAAGAGGTGGAACTCAAGTTGGACTGGCGTTTCTATGCTTTACTCTTATCCTGTCTGAGGTTGCAGACTGCTTTGCTCGATCCATGCATCATGACTTTGATAGTTGAGATCAAGGCAGGAAGTGAGGATTTTTATTTCTTAATTTCAGGTTTTCCGAAGCATTTTTTGCAAAAATTTTTCTTTCTGCTTTTAGCCCCATTCAACCAGCTGAATTTGAGATGACTGCCATGTTACCCCCCTTTAATTGGCCAAATGTGGGATAAATTTCAGATGTGACCCTAATTTTCAGCATGTTTCCCGTTATTGTCCCTTGATTTCAAATTATATTGTGCAGCACTTTGTATATTAGCTTAGAAATAATGAACTTCCTGTAGACTAATGTTGAGGTTTCATAATGAATTTGTTATAATATCAAAATTTGACATAGACATAATCTGTAAGTTAAAAATTTGTGATGGTACAAATTCACATCATATTTTAGCAATTTTTTTTATTGAAATCAAGTTAAAATATGAAAAATGCTTAATGTTAGGAACGGGGGGTGATATTTACCTGCTGAATGCAGGTAGTTTCTCACGTAGTTTATAATCTTCTGAATGATTATTCAGTGACTGTTATTCTTTATCTATGAAGATAGGGATCCCCTGTGCAATTCTTCTTTTTGTGTGCTCCGTGGATTGCTGGAAACATATGATGACTATATGGACTCCCAGCTGCAAAATCTTTGAACTCTGCCGGATTGAAGTACTTTTGTATTGAAATTAATAATTACTTGGATTTTAGGGTTTAATTACATTAGTTGTACCTGTCATAATGCCTTGCACTATAGTCAAATGTTTTATTGAATGATAAGTAATCAGTTATTTCATGTTGCTGCTTAAACCATGTATCCGATCTCCCAAATGTCATGGTTGACATCTGCGTCATTTTTATACCACTTACAATGTGATCACTGATCACCAAGGTGAAACGGTGAATTTTAAGAGATAATGGCAATGACACAATAGTCCAATATTCTAGCATTATTGGACTTATTATTAATGTTGATTAGTGCATTGGAAGAGACAATAGATTTTCGCTACTTTATTTTGTCTTTTATTGTCAATCATTTGTTATCTCTAGCTGTGGCACGTAAATTATGATGGAAACAATAATCATTTGTTATCTCCAGCAACGGCATGTACATTATGATAAAAACCATAATCATTTGTTTTTTCAATAAACAGACAAGTTTGTCTGAATAAGCATAATCAACTTAGCAAACCTTTAAGTCACTTGGCAGTGGAGATTACAGTTCTTTTGAGTAAATAGACAAGGTTGGATATTAATCATTTGGTCATTTATTTCTGTTTTTCTAGGGTTCAGTTTTGCTGCTTAATTGATAAGTTGTGTTTCCGTTTGAATACAATTTTGGTTTATTTAATTAATAGTCATTTTTGAAGTTGGAGGAGTTCAAACTCAAAATATTTAAATGATATTAGAGCATAAATTTTATGTACTGTTAGGTGCTTGACCTGATTGTTGAAAACATCATTTGTTGGCTAATTTATGTGCCGTGGAAGAATTGCTAAACTAAAGGTGATTATGATGCTAGCAAGTGCCTCTGTTCATTTTTCTTTTAGTCTTATTTGAAGAACTTACCCTTTTTGTACCAATTTTATCAAGCATAGCATTTTTCACCGATTGCATCTCCATGATGATGCCTTAGCAATCAGTGATATGGTTACATGTATATCATTATGATTTCTCTTTTCCTGAATCTGGTGGAAATTATCTTCCATGCCAGTGATCCTTACCTCTTTGTCTGCATGGAATTGCAGGACTTTAGAAGGACACATCCTGAAGTTACTGTTCTTGATCCTCCAGATGCCATTGAACATCTGCACAACCGACAGTCTATGCTTCAGTGTGTTGCTGATATGAATTTGTCAAACTCCTATGGTAATTTTACATTTTCTTTGTAGATATTGAGTAGAGAAGTAGATTTGTACGGAATGGAAAGAAATTGCAGGTCTGGTTTCTGTTTTTTCCTCTTATTCTCTGTCTTTCTGTGGTTCGTGTTGCAGGAAAAGTTGATGTTCCAAAGCAATTGGTTATCAAAAGAGATGCCAAATCCATTCCTAATGCAGTCACAAAAGCTGGGCTTATGCTACCTATTGGTGTGCAACTTTTTGCATTTGCACTTTTTCTGACTATGTTGTGTGTCTGAAACTTAAATTTGAATTAGGATGATGTGTTAGGAATTTTGATTCATTTAATTCTTGCTCTTTTCATAGTAATTGATCTTAAGTGATTCTGGCTGCGTTGGATGTTCAGTTGCAAAACCACTTGTGGCAGATGGGAGTGCGAAGTCGCATGAATTATCGCTTGCTTATGATCAAGAATCACTTCAAAAGCTTGAACCTCCTCTTGTTCTTCAGGAATTTGTTAACCATGGTATACTCTTTATACTGAAATTGTTGTATCTTTCTAATCTGATTCAACAATATGACACCTGAAGTGGTTTTTTCTCGCTTTTAATGAGCAGGAGGTGTTCTCTTCAAAGTTTATATTGTTGGGGAGGCTATAAAGGTGGTTCGACGGTTCTCTTTACCTGATGTTTGTAAAAGAGAACTCTCTAACATTGCTGGTGTCTTCCGTTTTCCTCGAGTTTCATGTGCAGCAGCTTCTGCAGACAATGCTGATTTAGATCCTGTTGTTGCTGGTGAGTTATACCATCTGCTGTTGCATAGTGGTTTTGTCATCATTTTCAGGGTTGTGGTTTTCGTCCCTTGTTTGATCACAGGACTAACATTCATAGTCATAGGACGGGGGAGGGCTATAGCGTTGGTACTTTAAGCATTGTGCTTTTCTTTCATTGTTTTATAGTGAGTTTTCTGAGGCACATAATGGACAGCTGTTTACCGCAAGCGTGCAGTTTGAGTATTTGGTGAGCGCCATGGGAGATTCTTAAGCTTAAGTTAGTAGGATGACTAGCTCTAGCACTTAATGGGTCCTTGATAGGCCAAAGCAGTCTTGTGGTCTATTTCTATTTGAATTTTGTAATGCAAAGATAGAGTTTCTGTAGTCACCAGCAGTGACATTGAATTTTGTTGAAGTTCTTGATAACTCCTGGAAGTACAGGGTGCACGATCTTGACATGTTTCTCTGACATAGTTCTTCATGCTGCAGAGCTTCCTCCTCAGCCCTTGCTTGAGAAACTGGCGAAGGAACTCCGTTGCGGTCTGGTAGTTTCTCTACCTATGTTTTCAACTTTTTTCTCTTTTTTTACCCGCAGAATTTCATATTTATTACCACACATTAAACTATCGATTATCATCTGCAGGGTCTCCGGTTATTCAATTTGGATATCATCCGAGAGCATGGGACCAGAGATAAATTTTATGTCATTGATATAAACTACTTCCCAGGTAAGTCAAAGATTCAATTGTCCTGTATTAAGATTGGGTTTGCCTTTGGGATCTTTCCTCCTTGTGGTTCTGCATTTCGTTGCTGTAGAAAAACTCGCTCAGCGTGACACCTTAACATGCAGGGTATGGGAAGATGCCAGAATATGAGCATATATTCACAGACTTCCTTTTGAGCCTGGGGCAGAGTCAGTACAAGAAAATGTCTACTTAATAACTTGTTGGATGTCTCGAAAATAAATGCGCCGTGTCAGAAAATATCCTGTTGCCTGAATAAGTTATATGCGGGATGAGACCTTATGGTTTGACAACTTGTAGTGTATAATGTAATCCTGCCAGCAGTTGGCGGTGGACTACGCAGAATGCACATGTGCCTACCTCCAACATTTGTATTTACTGACATGGCTGGCAGGATTCACGTCTGCTGCTGCTGCACAATCAATTCTACTCGCAGCTCCCTGGAATTCTGGCGGTCTTGCTGTTGTTTTTATGTTGTTCCGAGGTTCCACGAGCAGCTGGTGGATGGTAAACAGAAATTGGTGCTTATCTTCTGTATAGACATTTCTCTAGCCCGCTGACTTGTATTTAGCAGTTGTAGAATAATATCATCTCTCACACGTTCCTTCGTTCTTTCGTTCCATTTTTGTTGTCTTCTCGTTCTTTCGTATAAATTGTATTGCTGGTCATCGGTCGTCTCTCTGAGCCTTTTGCTTTTAGCCATTTTCAGTGTGTCGGGATTCCCTGGTTTTGCTGTTGTTCAATCATCAAACACGCAACGGCCATGAATCACCACCAAATCAGCAATTGGTTCTCGGGACGTCAGTAAAATTGACAATTAATCCTCGTAAGCAATTGATAAGAAGAAAGTACACCACCCAACATCTCAAATAGAAAGGAGGAACAACAATTTGTAACTACCCACAAAAGCTAGTAATTGGTACCTGCAAGGAAGAAGTTAAAAGGCAAATAAAAGAAGCCTCCGCAACGTTACATCAAACATTTCATCCCTAACCCATCACTATAACAATCATTGCCTGCCCATTCCCTTGTTTCCATGCTAGAGTGGTAAATATTTAATCGGACGAATTGAAAAACCAACATAGAGGAGATCAATTAAAAAAATGGGTGACTTCAATTGATTTCCTTCTAGTTATTTTGGTCAACTTGGATCTTTCTCCACTTTAGCAGCCTGAATAATGGATTGACAGATATGGGTTCTTTCGATCCTATCAATAAGGATTCGGAAACTTCACACTAGACTGCGTGGTGGGCTGTACATATTGTTATCGGCCTTGAAATTTTTCCTTCATGCCTTGGCAAACATGTACAGATGCCAAATTTTAGCCCCACGCTTCTTCATTCTTCCTTCACTTACAGCAGTTGCTCGTCATTGTATGCCAATAACACGATAAACAAATTCTTGATGCATATGATTATATTTGGGAAGCATATCAATTACGTTGATAGATTCTGAATAAAATGTAAATGGGTACAAGTTTATACAATTTTTTGCATTAAAAGAAGATGCATGGCTCATAAGCTTGTTAAATAGACGTTCGTTTTCTCAAAATAATGGAATTAGATTATAATTCCTTGTAATGTTGTACTAGAAATAGCCTGCCCTTTTGACAGGATCATTATTTCGTAAAAGCATACGTCTTTCTATGCTTTTGGCACCCCAAACACCTAACAGTAATGTGTATTCTCCAATGGCATTCGCATTCCGGTCTTGAGTTATGCTCGGCAACATGACCCTTTCCATTCTGATTACCAGAGTTTTCAACAAGCTCTATTCTGAGACTTAACTTTTCCTCTGATTTCTCGTCTTCTGATGTGTTTCTGGACCACATTCTGTGCTGAATGGTGAATTGACCGAACTTCCATGATCACACAATTCCAGTCTCACTCTCAACTTTCTCAGACCTCCAAGCTCTGAGAATTCAGAGCTTAAGATCCTTGTTCTGCGATTCACAGAACTGAAAGCATCACCATCCTTGTAATGTTCTTCTCTTGCCTGTTGAGAAATCCTCTCACCTTCAGTTAGGGATTGATCATTACTTCCATCCTTCAGTCGATTACTTTTTTCTTCACTCTCTTGTTCTTCACTCGTTACCCTGTCATCTACATCAATGAGATCTTCTACTTCCTCAGATTCTTCCTCTTCAGATCTGTCTTGATCATGTCCATCCATCTCATCATCTCCATCGCCTCTTTCACCATCCTCAACATCTTCAGGTTTAATTTCTTCAATCTCTTGCTCCATTTCTGCTTTATCAACTTGGATTCCAATCCCCATAGCCGTTCCATCGGCTTGAGGATGGATGTGTTTTCTTCCAAGTCTGACAATTTCTTTCCTGCTTTGCAGCTTCTGCGATATAATTCCCAAACTATCTCCATATGCAGTTTTGTTATCGTATGTCCGCTTGATTTGGTTAAGCAGCCATATGGAAATGGCAAGCAATAGACATGTCTGCAGAAAATGCTTCACTTTAAACCCTTTTGCTCTCTGACTTCTGTTAGGCGATTGCTTCAACATGATAAACTCCTGAAATGTCTGAATGCCTTTCGATTATCTCCAGCAGTTTCTTATCCGAATCTGCAAGTGAAAAGGAAAATCAGAACCACAACCAGAAACACAAAACACAGCAAAATAAGCCAACCCTATACTTTATATATATAATTCCAACTTGATGACTGCAACAAACTAACTCTTTGCTTGGACCCATTAAGACAAAACAAAGCATAAGAAATTATGAACACGAGCTAGACTTTGATGAAAAGAAAACTGAAACTAGAAAAAGGAGAAACGAGAAACCATGAAACCAAAGAAAGCAACATACTAAAAACAGCAGCACAAAACAAAGAACAGTGCAACAAATTAAGGAGGACGCAGACAAAAACATGAAAAGGAAATTAGAAAGAGAGGGATGGCAGTGGCACCTGAGCAGCAGATCGGAGAAAACCGCGGGGGGGTGGGGGTGTTGGGGGCGGGGAGCATAAAGAATCGAACTTTAGGCCATTTAAGGAAGTGGGTATTTCAGTGCATGGAGCTGAGAAAGGTTACAGGTTTAATGTCATACAATCCGAGGCGGTTCAGGTAGACGGAAATGGGTTGCTAGAAATGGAGGAGGTGGGTGAAGGGCAAGAACATTGTTTTATTTCTTGTCTGTGAGTGTGTGTGTGTGAGAGAGAGAGAGAGAGAGGGCGGAGCAATTAAAGAGTGTTTGATAGTTGAAAAGCTTCCAAGAATTAGCACCACAGCTCTCTACCTTTCACTCAAATGTCGGCATCCATTTCTGTACTCATCCTTTCCCTTTCCTAGGTTGATTATCTCCTCCTTTTCATAATATTAATAATAATTAATGATTATATATTAATTACTGTTAATTATTTATTTATATTACAAGTTAGCTTAAATTTATAAGAAATATCAAAAAAAATTATAAAAATATCACTTTTTTTTAAAAAAATTTTAAAAATAGTTTTTTAAGAATATTTAAAAATTAATATTTTTTTGAAGTTTAACAAAGTTTATTAGAAAAAATAATTATTTTCAAGTTCATCATTTTTTTAATTATATCTTTATATAATATTTTAAAATTAAACTATCTAATAAGATTAGTATTATGATTGATTATCCAATATAAAATAATAAAATAAATTAGTAAAACACTAAAAGCTAAATTGAAATAACTTCTTGTAAAACATTAATATTAAAATTATATTATTAAAATAAATTAAAAAATATTTTGATCTGATTAAAATACTAAACCTCCTCATAAAAACAACTTTATTAAATAATTATTTCAAGGCAAACAATTTAAAATAAAAAACTTAAATATTTAATTATTCATTCTAAAAAATGAAATAATCTATAAAATAAAGAATATTACCCTTTCTTTTATTTTTATAAAATTTAAATTTTTATATGTAAAATACATTTTCTTACAAATCTTAAAATCCATAAATTTAAAATTCATATTATTTTCGATATAAATTATGTCACACCTGCATGTGACACTCTAGAAGTTTTGATACTTTTGTGTATGATTGCTCGGATATATACGTGTATGTATACATACCTTGGTATGATGCATGCGTATGTACTCTGTATTCTGTGACGGTGTGTGTGCGTAGTGATGACGTGATGCATGTGTGATTGTATGTATGATTGATGGTATGTATGTTTGGTTGTGTTCTGGGGTGTTTTAGGTGGCAGGAGAGTGAATTAAAGGGGTTGGAAGAGGAGGTTGGAGTGTGGTATAGGCGTACGGGACACATACGGGCATACCAAACAGGGGAGCAGAAGGGTCTTAGGTTCCTGGAAGCCGTACAGGCGTACCAGAGGGTGGTCCGGCCATACGCGTGTTCGTAGGAAATTGGATTTGTCAGGTGAATTACGGACGTACGGGCATACCAAATCGGGGTATGGGCGTACCGTTCCTAGCAGGAGTTTTGTTTGTCAGGGTATTTCGGTCGGTACGGGCATACCAATATCCATTCGGCCGTACAGATATAATTGTTGACTTTTTAAAAGGGCTGAAATGGATAAGTATGCATATATTCCTTAAGATAAACTCTTTTAAACTCTCTAAAACATTAGGGTTTCGGGATTTAGAGAAGGTATAGCTCAAGAATTAAAGGTTAAAGCTAGAAGAGGTTTACAGAGGGATTACGAGCATATGGTAGACGTGCCACCATCACAGGTGAGTGCTTCTTACGATAGATGTTTTATTAAGAAATCACCAACGGGTAGCAAATACTCACTTTATTATTAATAGCTGATGTTTGTGTGTTTATATTCTTGTGAATCTGTGGGATATGTGCCATGTGAGTCATGATAGAATGATAAAGGCATAAAGTGTTTACATGCTTAGGGAAAATATGTGTATGATGAATAAAGATGTGTTTATGAACGTGGTGATTGAAATGATCGATAAAATATGATATGAATGGTAACATGTGTGAGCTATGTGTATGATGAACCATGTGACTGGCATGCATCATGATGTGTACAAGAATTTCATGAATGATGATTTATGTGAATGACACGAAAGATGATTTATGATGTTTAGATGCCTGGATAGATTGATGTGCTACATGGCACCATGAAATATTGCATGCATATCATGTCATGAATCATATATATATGAATACATTCATGGAATGCATAGAATGAGGATGATAGAGGGAAGGAAAAAGAGAGCTATAAGCTCCAATTATACTGGGTCATAATGATGATGATGGATTCCTTTAAGGGATGGTATAGATTAATGCCCTCCCAATGGGAGATGAGTCTCGAGACCTACAGTAGGAAATGGGTGTAAAGCACCATACAGTATTATATGCCTTCCTTTGGGATATGAGTACCAGTACCTACAGGGACCCAGTATGAGAGAGAGATTGTACAAAATCATAAAATAAAGGAAAGGAATGTATGTGACAGGAAAACAAGAGGGTGATGCATAACATAAATGCATCCTCATGCATTATCATTATCATTCACATGTCACAAATGAATAAAGAATACGATGAAAGTCACAATGAATGTTGTGCAAAGGAGGAATGTTGAAGATGATTGCATCGTCATAACAATGATGGGAAGGAATGATATTAATAATGAATGATGAACCGATAATGTATGAATAGTCATAGGACATACCATATTGCATTATGACGTGAATATGCGTATTATGAATATGTGAAGATGTGATAGGATTGTTATATGATTATATGTGTTTATGGTTGTTATATGACCATATGAGATACGGTATATATATGTTTATGGTTACTATATGACCATATGTGACATGACAGGACATAGGATCATTAATACTGATTTATGATCTAAGTTTAATTCCATATGTGGTATACACATAGCTTTATGTATGTTGCAGGTAACGCTGGTCTATAGTATAATGGTAAAGGTTTGGCTGATGTCACCTGTCTCTGTATGTTGCTATATGTTCTATTTATAGCACCACTGAGTGATATACTCAGCGTTCGTCATTTGATGGATGCAAGTTAGCAAGTGGTTGAAGAGCCTGGATTCCCAGGCAGTCATTCAGCAAGAGTCTTCTGACGGCAAGGACTTAGACTAGTCTTTCATTATCTTTATTTCCTTTAAGGCAGTAAATGTAATATATGTGTGTTTAAAAGGTTATTTTCATTTCTTCCACAAATTCATTATTGATTGCTCGTATTGCATGCATGATAATTAAAGAGGAAGGTTTATCCTTTGTAGGATAGTTAGTGATTTTCTTTTCTTGGAGAGAAAGTCATTAGCTATTCTATGGGAGCATGTCATACCTGGTCGGGGTGTGACATGTAAAGTGGTATCAGAGCTAAGGTTTAGCTTGTAGGGAAACTAGTGTTTACTGTCTATAGGATAACAGAAGTGACATGAATAGTGTAGATAAGTCCTTGCTGCTGAATGGTGGGATCCGTTGTTACTAATGGAAGGAAAGGATGTTCTGAGAATAAGGGTGCAATGATGGTATAGATAGATTGAGGTGGTACTATATATAATTGATAACTAATATACCAGTACATGAGTAATAATGATTGATTGTTACCTGAAGGTATGACATGTGTGAGCTTAATGATATCATGCATGCACCACTATAGATTAGTGTATTTACAATAATAGAATATCAGATATGCTAAGAGATGATTATTTTTGCACATTATGAACATGAATTATGGGACCCTATGTGCATGCTTGTTACTATATCAGAAGATGAGGTGAATTATATATGAACATGACCTGTATAACATGAACGTGATTATGCATGTGTATAGGGTATTGAATGTCAATAGGAATGTGAGCCATATCCATGTATATATATCATATGAGTTAATCTTGAATAA